>JAWZYU010000942.1:0-60683 GCA_038380435.1 Ryuthela nishihirai | reverse complement strand
TCTTCCACTTACACATGCAGACGAGTTTAAGGTTAATTTTTTATTTCTAAAATTTCCTCGGAAAGTGACTAAACGAACAGCTGAATCGCCACTTAAAAAAGCAACCTTTGCCAAAAGGATTCACTGTCCTGTTGGCTTCCAAGTTGAACTGGATAAAGTAAGCAAGCTACGGCTCCTGCACAGCATATAGCGTGTGAAAGCCTCTAGCGGAATGTTTCTGACAAAATGCATCTGATGCATCTGATGGCGCGTTGCCAAGGAGAATCGTGAATTGAGTTTCCCACGTTCCACAACGAATGCAGCTCCACCTAGACAGAAGTGGTGTACAGTCGCTCAAAAAAGTATCCGAACACTATGGTTGATTACAGAATTCAAAAAAAAATATCTGGCAACGATTTTTTTAGAAACTAGTGCTCTGGCAACCTTCGTGTCACGTGATTGCAGAAGTCAGGAAAAATATCTGGAGCGTGTACAGCAACTGTACACGCTCCAGTTACCGTTCACAGCAAACCGGAGCGTGTGCAGTTACTGCACACACTCCAGTTACTTACGGTAACTACACACGCTCAATATTTCCGTGAGTGAGCCCACACGATCTAGGTCTGTGTGAGCTCACACGATCCACTGTGCTGTGAAAATTAACCGCAACCGCTCCAGTTTGCTGTGAACGGTAACTGCACAAGCTCAATATTTCCGTGAGCGAGCCCACACTATCTAGTATCAAAATAATATGAACACCTACAGTCGCTCAAAAAAGTATCCGAACACTATGGTTGATTGCAAAATTCAGAAAAAATATCTAGCAACGATTCTTTTAGAAATTAGTGATCTGGCAACCTTCGTGTCACGTGACACGAAGTTTGCCAGATCACTAACTTCTAAAACAAATTCGTTGCCAGATATTTTTTCTGAATTCTGTAATCAACCGTAGGTTTCGGATATTTTTTAATATATATAATGCGTATGAATATATAATGCAATGAATCTGGAGCGTGTGCAGTTACCGTTCACAACAAACTGGAGCGGTTGCAGTTAATGTTCACAGCACATTGGATCGTGTGGGCTCACTCACGGAAATATTGAGCGTGTGCAGTTACCGTTCACAGCAAACTGGAGCGTGTGCAGTTACCGTTCACAGCAAACTGGAGCGTGTGCAGTAACCGCACACGCTCCAGTTTGCTGTGAACGGTAACTGGAGCGTGTACAGTTGCTGTACACGCTCCAAAAAATTTTTCCTGAATTCTGTAATCACGTGACACGGAGGTTGCCAGATCACTAATTTCTAAAAAAATCTTTGCCAGATATTTTTTTCTGAATTCTCTAATCAAGCATATTGTTCGGATACTTTTTTGAGCGACTGTACTGCAGACTCTCAAAATAAAGAAAGTAAAAATTCTAATATTTAGAGGTGAATATACACTGGTTTTAAAAAAATTAAGAACAACCTTATGTTATCTATAACGTCTAAAATATTTTTTGAACAATGTGATAATAAGATAATGATCTCAATCAAATATATTAGGAATTTCAATAATATTTGTTCAGCATTTAATTAGTTATGGAACTTTGAATATTTAACAATAACAATGCCAATCATAAAAATTGACTCCAGAAGTTAATTAAGACTTAGTAATAAGTATTAGCCGTCCCGTGGCCGAGTGGTTAGCACGCTTGGCTACTGATCTAAGGGACCTGGGTTCGAGCCCCGGAATTAGGCATGGATGTGTGTGTCGTTTTTCTGCTGAGGTCCTGCCATCCTCTCAGATCTCCTACTGTGGCATATAAACTGACAGGCTCCTGTCAGACCTCTGTGGCAAGCAGCTGCTTGAGGGGGTATTTATTTTTTTTTATAATAAGTATTGTATCAAAGTGTTTAATGAAATAAGTTTGTATTTTAGAACTTTGTGTAAAGAATTCTTTCACTATTTTTCAGTTTTGTATAAGTTTTTTAAGACTGGCACTGCTGTTGTTAAATATTCAAACTTCCATAACTCATTAAATACCTAACGAATACGGGGCGGGGATGGCTCAGTCGGTAGCGCGCCAGGCTCGTAATCTGTAAGTTCCCAGGTTCGAGTCCCAGCTGGGTCAACGTTGAGATTTATCTCCGCAAAATTTCGCCGCCCTGCCCACAATCAGTAGGGGACACCGATGGGCTTGGAAAGGACGCCATCCGTCGGATGGGACGTTAAGCCGTGGTCTCGTGTGAGGGAGAGTCATACCCTGTGCACGTTAAAGAACACGCTGGATGGTCTTGACGGGAGGCTACCATCTGTCTCCCAACAGCTGTTCCAGTGGGTCCCCTCCCCCAACCTTCTCTGAGACTTCGGGGTCCTTGTGACCTGGCCATTTAGCCCATGGTGTGCAAAAAAGTGCCGCTCAGAGGTAAAACAGCCCAACCTAACGAATACTATTGAAAATCGAGATATTGATTTATTTGATTGAGATCGTTATCTGCTATCACATTTTTTAAAATAAAAAAACTCATTTTAGGAGTTATAGAGCTTTAAAGGTTTAATGATCATTTAAAAATATATATCAGTGATTTGGGTTGTTTTACCTCTGAGTGGAACTTTTTTGCACACCATGGGCTAAATGGCCAGGTCACAAGGACCCGAAGGTTCGGAGAAGGTTGGGGGAGGGGACCCACTAGAATAGCTGTTGAGAGACAGATGGTAGTTTCCCGTCAAGGCCATCCAGCGTGTTCTTTAACGTGCACAGGGTATGTCTCTCCCGCACACGGGGCCACGGCTTAACGTCCCATCCGACGGACCTATTGGGCCAAGTAGGTCATGGCCCCTTGGCCCAATAGAAAAACCCTAGCTAGTAAGCGCAATGAAGGAGAAAAAACATCGTCCCGTGGCCGAGTGGTTAGTGTGCTTGGCTACTGACCTGGGTTCGAGCCCCGGATAAGGCATGGACGTATGTGTCGTTTTTCTGCTGAGGTCCTGCCATCCTCTCAGACCTTCTACTATGGCATATAAACTGACAGGCTCCTGTCAGACCTCTGTGGCAAGCAGCTGCTTGAGGGGGTATTTATTTATTATTTTTATTATATATAAAAAAAATAAAAAAAATAAATACCCCCTCAAGCAGCTGCTTGCCACAGAGGTCTGACAGGAGCCTGTCAGTTTATATGCCACAGTAGAAGATCTGAGAGGATGGCAGGACCTCAGCAGAAAACAACATAAACATCCATGCCTTACCTGGGGCTCCAACCCAGGTCCCGTAGATCAGTAGCCAAGCGCGCTAACCACTCGGCCACGGGACGGCTTATCTATATAATGAAATATATATTATATAATATATAATAATGAAAAATAAATAAATGGCCGAGTGGTTAGCGCGCTTGGCTACTTATCTCAGGGACCTGGGTTCGAGCCCCGGATAAGACATGGACGTATGTGTCGTTTTTCTGCTGTTTTCCACAGAGGCTCCTGTCAGACCTCTGTGGCAAGCAGCTGCTTGAGGGGGTATTTATCAGCCGTCCCATGGCCGAGTGGTTAGCTCGCTTGGCTACTGTTCTAAGGGACCTGGGTTCGAGCCCCGGATAAGACATGGACGTATGTGTCGTTTTTCTGCTGAGGTCCTGCCATCCTCACAGACCTTCTACTACGGCATATAAACTGACAGGCTCCTGTCAGACCTCTGTGGCAAGCAGCTGCTTGAGGTTTTTTTTATTTTTTTATTTATATATATATATTTATTTTTTTTTATATGTGTAACGATGATTAATATATATCAAACATATTTTTCGAGAAATTTTTTTATTAAAGTTCACTTAAATGGAGGAAATGTTTTTACCGGAACGTCTTTCCAGGTCACTTGGCACTTGTTTTTATTTTCTTTTTTTTCTATCCTATTTAGATGCAAACATCTTTCCAGAAAAAACAACAAAGTTGAAGATTTAATAAGATGTTTTTCACTTCAAAAATATCAAAGAATTCCTTCTACGTTTTTGACTGAATGCAAGAGACTTGGATGAAAATTCGCTCTGAATGATTAAGGTGTAGTGGATTGAATTTCCGTTGGTTACCTTGCAGCTCAGGTTTTGTCTGACGTGCAGTGGCCTTCATGACGCATTTCCGGAGTGGGATCAGATGCAGAGAAAGTTAAAACCCTTTCCTCGCGTTATTGTGAAGGGGTTAATAGAGCAAATCAAACTCGCAGGTCAAACAGCAGCGGACCAATGCCTAGCTATAGGGCGGGGGTGGCTCAGTCGGTAGCGCGCCAGGCTCGTAATCTGTAGTTCCCAGGTGCGAGTCCTAGCTGGGTCAGCGTTGAGATTTATCTCCGCAAAATTTCCCCGCCCTGCCCACTGTCAGTAGGGGACACCGATTGGCTTGGAAAGGCCGCCGTCCGTCGGATGGGACGTTAAGCCGTGGCCCCGTGTGCGGGAGAGTCATACCCTGTGCACGTTAAAGAACACGCTGGATGGCCTTGACGGGAGGCTACCATCTGTCTCCCAACAGCTGTTCCAGTGGGTCCCCTCCCACAACCTTCTCTGAGCTTTCGGGGTCCTTGTGGCCTGGCCATTTAGCCCATGGTGTGCAAAAAAGTGCCGCTCAGAGGTAAAACAATCCAAAGCGTAGCTATATACACCTCCTATAACAGAAAGCCAGAGGACCATATTTATGACGTTAGCTTAAGTAGTCCTACCATATAGACCAGGCATGTCAAACTCGTTAACCACCGAGGACCATATTAAGTATTATATATTAAATCGCGGGGCCGCAAAACAGAAAAAACCAGATGAAAATTGTTATGTGCAAACTAGAACGCAGTATTCGTTCACTGACTGCTAACGAATAGCTTCCGACTCTACTGGCATTTCGTGACTCATTGCCATGCGCAAAGTACGTACATTTGAATGACCTCGAGACATGTGTATACATGCGGAGCCCGATCGTAGAATTGCTCATATCATGAAATGCCACTATTTCATGAAATGATCGGGCATTTCATGATATGAGCAATTCTACGATCGGGCTCCGACATATACATTTATGCGCAATAGTTTCTCTTATATATAAATGGAAATGTTTTCTGAAATACGTTTATTTAATTCATGTAAACTAAAGTGATGAAAATTGGTCAGGCAGGCTGTGATTCAGTTAATCTGAATGGTTGCAGTCTTGAGCAGGTGTCACAGTTTAATTATCTTGGGAGCTATGTAACAGATAATGGTGATGTGCGGCATGAGATTAACAGACGAATAGGGATTGCTGCCGGGACTTTTAAGAATCTATGGAGAGTGTGGAGAAATAGGCGTATACACCTAAAGACTAAAATTAGACTGTATAATAGTTTGGTTCTTTCTAGGGTTAGTTATGGTAGTGAAACTTGAACATTTTGTAAACAAGATAACAGGAAACTAGATGCTTTTGATTCCAAATGCTTACGCAGTATCTTGGGTATTAGGTGGTTCAACTTTGTAACTAATGATGAGATTAGGCAAAGGAGTTTGCAACCTCCTTTAAGCAGCATATTGTGCAGAGAGAGACTCCGTTGGTTTGGCCATTTTGCCCGTATGAATAATTATAGATTGGCGAATAGGGTTATGAACAGTGTGCCTAAAGGCCTCAGAAAGAAGGGCAGGCCTAGGATGCGGTGGGCAGACAAATGTCAAACAGGACCTTGTTAGAATTGGTGTGCAGTGGCCAGATGCAGTAGATGTAGCTCAGGATAGACTTGCTTGGAGAACTAAATTGCACGGTCTGGTTGGACCTCCGTAGCCCATGGCTGCTTGAGGATGATGATGATGATGACCGTGTACGTACTTATAATTTTAATTAAAGAATCCAGTGTTGTCAAAAGTTAAACGTATTGGTTATCAATCTTGGCGGGCCGCAGAGCAGTTCCCCGCGGGCCGCGTGTTTGACATGCCTGATATAGACACTACTTATATTTTTGATTTTAATATTACTACCGGCGGATTCTGTGCTTATCTTTATACTAATGTTTATCTATAAATATATTTTATTTGGGATAAAACGTATTTGTGTTAATTAGCATTATTATATTCGATAATAAATAGAAATAATTTTCTTCCTAAATAAAATATATTTATAGACAAACATTAGTATAAAGATTAGTATAAGAGTCCACCAATACCAATATTAGAATCAAAAATATAAGAATTATCTATATAGTAGGACTACTTGGTAACATCAAAAATTTGGTACATTGGCCATCTAGATACGTGGGGCCCTGACAACCGTTGAACAAAACAATTGGTTTGTCTAAAATTTAACGAAACGAATTTTTTTAAACAGTATAAAATAAAATTATTTATTTGTCAATATTATAAAATTGATTACAAATTTTTTAAACAAGAATTGCTACCAGCTGGATTTTTAGAGATATAACTATAATAAAAACAGATCTATGTTTGAAAATGATTTCTTCTGTTATTGAATCGATATGATATAGGAGGCCCAGACGTTGAACAGATGGGGTTGGGTTGTTTTACCTCTGAGCGGCACATTTTTGCACACCATGGGCTAAATGGCCAGGTCACATGGACCCCGAAGGCTCAGAGAAGGTTGGGGGAGGGGACCCACTGGAACAGCTGTTGGGAGACAGATGGTAGCCTCCCGTCAAGACCATCCAGCGTGTTCTTTAACGTGCACAGGGTATGACTCTCCCTCACACGAGACCACGGCTTAACGTCCCATCCGACTGACGGGGGCCTTTCCAAACCCATCGGTGTCCCCTACTGACCATGGGTAGGGCGGGGAATTTTTGCGGAGATAAATCTCAACGCTGACCCAGCTGGGACTCGAACCTGGGAACTACAGATTACGAGCCTGGCGCGCTACCGACTGAGCCACACCCCCCCCCCCCCCCCCGCCCCAAACAGATGGGGGAAATAAAGGAGAGAAAGTAAAGAGACGGAAAGATTTTAATGATTTAATTTGACTAAAGTTTAAGTGCAAACTATTTATTTTTTTAATAACGTGAAATAAAAAAAATTATGATTTTATTAAAATATTTATCAATGTTTTAAAATTAAATTCTCTTTCTAAAAGTAGCGCAAAGTTTTATTTAAAAATATATAATTTTAATAAAAACAATATTTTAAAATTTAATTCTTTTGTTAGTGAATTGTTCGGACGAGGTTGATGTAGGTGGCTTTTGGTTAGGTTGTTGTACCTCTGAGCGGCACTTTTTTTTGCACACCATGGGCTAAATAGCCAGGTCACAAGGACCCCAAAGGTTCAGAGAAGGTTGGGGGAGGGGATTCACTGGAACAGTTGTTGGGAGACAGATGGCAGCCTCCCGTCAAGGCCATCCAGCGTGTTTAACGTGCTCAGGTTATGGTTCTCGCGCACACCAGACCACGGCTTAACGTCCCATCCAACGGACGGCGGCCTTTCCAAGCCCATCGATGTCCTCTACTGACCGTAGGCAGGGAGGGAAGGTGGTTTTTCCAAGAGCATTTAAAAGGAGAATGTGCCCAGAGAACTAAAACAAACAACTCTTGTAAATATAATAACATAAGAAGTTTTCGTTAAAATTCGAATGGTAGTTGTTTATTTTTGAAAAGTTGGTAATTAATTTAACACATTCAATATTACATTTCTGAACTCAATAAATAATTTATTATATTTTGCATAATTTTAAATAAAATAGATTGTAGTTAAAAAACGTTACATATAAAAAAAAATACCCCCTCAGCAGCTGCTTGCCACAGAGGTCTGATAGGAGCCGGCCAGTTTATATGCCATAGTAGAAGGTCTGAGAGGATGTCAGGACCTTAGCAGAAAAACGACACAAACAGCCATGCCTTATCCGGGGCTCGAACCCAGGTCCCTTAGATCAGTAGCCAAGCGCGCTATCCAACGTTACAAACAATACACAAATTTAATTACCCTTCGTTTTTTCCATCATTTGGGGCGGGGGTGGCTCAGTCGGTAGCGCGCCAGGCTCGTAATCTGTAGTTCCCAGGTTCGAGTCCTAGCTGGGTCAGCGTTGAGATTTATCTCCGCAAAATTCCCTGCCTTGCCCACGGTCAGTAGGGGACACCGATGGGCTTGGAAAGGCCGCCGGCCGTCGGATGGGACTTTAAGCCGTGGTTCCGTGTGCGGGAGAACCAAACCCTGTGCACGTTAAAGAACAGCTGGATGGCCTTGACGGGAGGCTACCATCTGTCTCCCAACAGCTGTTCCAGTGGGTCCCCTCCCCCAACCTACTGTGAGCCTTCGGCCATTATGTGACCTGGCCATTTAGCCCATGTGACCTGGCCATTTAGCCCATGGTGTGCAAAAAAGTGCCGCTCAGAGGTAAAACAGCCCAACCCAACAACCCCGAACTTTCTCTGAGCCTTCGGGGTCCTTGTGACCTAGCCATTTAGCCCATTGTGTGCAGAAAAGTACCGCTCAGAGATAAAACAACCCAACTTATAGTACAGTACAATCACGAAATAGTAGCGAATTTTTAATTTCTCACATACCAACAGTTCTCTCCGTTTCCCATAGAAACGGGTATCGTAGCAACCACATATAATGAATTCAAACAAAGACCAATGATCGTTGATTCTTCGTTATATGAGGCAGCTATTGCATGAATATCGCTTTAGAAAAAATGAGAAAGTAATTCCACAGATTTTGAGCTTTTTTCCCTGCATAGGCTGAAGCAGAAAAGGCCTTCTTTTTCTCCCATCAACAAATCGTGGCTAAAGCTGTTATGGCTTTGCTAAATATCCCGGATGCAAGTTACAACAGCAGACGGCGTTTCCCATCCGGAAGTTCCGGTAGTGGTGGTGGTGGTCTTGGGAAGCCCTCGAGGTATGTTGTATTTCTGGATTATGTTCTAATTTTAGCGAAGCCACATCGAATTTAATCCTTGGTAAACAAGACTTTAGCAAACCAAAATGAAGCTTTAAAAAATTTAATAGTTTATTTTGCTTATATGGTGGATTAATTAAATAATTTTTTATTAAAATTCGACGGTAGTTATATGTTTCAAAAAATAAAAACAAAGAAAAAAGAAAAGTCAGTAATTATTTTTTTAATATTTAAAAATATTTTGATAATCTTATAATAAATAAATTATTATATTTAGGGAATTTTTAATAAAATGTATTACAGTTGAATTTTAAAAAGATATAATTACTTTCTCTACCTTTCTTCACACGCTAATGTGAAAGATTTAATAGGTTGGGTTGTTTTACTTCTGAGCGGCACTTTTTTGCACACCATGGGCTAAATGGCCAGGTCACATGGACCCCGAAGGCTCAGAGATGGTTGGGGGAGGGGACCCACTGGAATAGCTGTTGGGAGACAGATGGTAGCCTCCCGTCAAGGCCATCCAGTGTGTTTTTTAACGTGCACAGGGTATGGCTCTCCCGCATACGGGGCCACGGCTTAACGTCCCATCCGACGGATGGCGGCCTTTCCAAGCCCATCGGTGTCCCCTACTGACCGTGGGCAGGGCGGGGAATTTTGCGGAGATAAATCTCAACGCTGACTCAGCTGGGACTCGAATCTGGGAACTACAGATTACGAGCCTGGCGCGCTACCGACGGAGCCATCCCCGCCCCAAAAGGCAGCCTTGATATCCCAAGCCTGGACAGCCGTTTAGCGAAAGCAGGAAATTTATTTTTGCCTAAAACTTTGTTTGATTTTTTTCTAAATTTTAATAAGAAACTATTTATTTTTAAACTACGTAAATTTAACTAATTTATTCATTACGACTTCGTTAAAATATTTAAGAATATTTTGAAATTAATTGCCAATATTAAAAAGAAAAAACAACTATCACTAGACAGTTGTTAGGAAACAGATGGAAGCTTTCTGTTAAGGCATGTTCTTTAACTGCACAGGATTTGGCTCTTTTCTGCACAGAGTCACGGTTTAATGTCCCATCCGACGGACGACTGCCTTTTCATGCACATCAATGTCCTCTCTCTCACCGAGGGCAGGGTAGGTTTAGCAGAGATAAATCTCAATGTTGGCATGATCCGGGACTCGAACTTGGGAACTGCAGATCACAGATTTGGAGCGCTACCGGTGGAGCCATAGACCCCTATTCGAATAGTAGGAGAACTATGAAAGTTGGGGCGGGGGTGGCTCAGTCGGTAGCGCGCCAGGCTCGTAATCTGTAGTTCCCAGGTTCGAGTCCCAGCTGGGTCAGCGTTGAGATTTATCTCCGCAAAATTTCCCCGCCCTGCCCACGGTCAATAGGGGACACCGCTGGGCTTGGTAAAGGCCGCCGTCCGTCGGATGGAATGTTAAGCCGTGGCCCCGTGTGCGAGAGAGCCATACCCTGTGCACGTTAAAGAACACGCTGGATGGCCTTGACGGGAGGCTGCCATCTGTCCCCCAACAGCTGTTCCAGTGGGTCCGCTCCCCCAACCTTCTCTGAGCCTTCGGGGTCCATGTGACTTGGCCATTTAGCCCATGGTGTGCAAAAAAGTGCCGCTCAGAGGTAAAACAACCCAACCCAACTATGAAAGTTTGAATATTCAGCAATCTCAACATCTCTCTCTCATCTCACAATCTCAACATCAAAGAAATTTTCTCTAATATCTTATAGCAAAGCAAAAAGTATTTTTCGTGGATTCAAAACTCACCCCCCACCCCACAATATTATTGCTTAATCTATCATAAGTTTGTTAAACACAATGATAATAAGTGCGGGGTGCCCTGTGGTTAATGCGCCAGGCTCATAATCTTCAGTTCCCAGGTTCGAGTCTCAGCTGGGTCAGTGTTGACATTTATCTCCACAAAACTCCCTCGCCCTGCCCTCGATCAGTAGGGGCCACCGTTGGGCTTGAAAAGGCCACGCCCATCGGATGGGAGGGTACCATGTCTCCCAACAGCTGTTCCAGTGAGTCCCCTCCCCCAACCTTCTCCGAACTTTTGATATCCTTGTGACCTAGGCATTTAGCCCATTGTGTGCATAAAAGTGCCGCTCAGAGGCAAAACAACCCCTCCTCCAAATTTACTCTGACTGATCCCCTCTCCACTGATGTCCCTGCATCTCCAGCCACCACCGAATTTTTTTCCCAACATCAATCTCCATCCATCCAATCAAGTTGGGTTGGGTTGTTTTACCTCTGAGCGGCACGTTTTTGCACACCATTGGCTAAATGGCCTGGTCACATGGACCCCTAAGGCTAAGAGAAGGTTGGGGGAGGGGACCCACTGGAACAGCTGTTGGGAGACAGATGGTAGCCCCCCCCCCCGTCAAGGCCATCCAGCGTGTTCTTTAACGTGCACAGGGTATGGCTCTGGCCACGGCTTAACGTCCCATCCAACGGACGGCGGCCTTTCCAAGCCCATCGGTGTCCCCTACTGACCGTGGGCAGGGCGGGGAATTTTGCGGAGATAAATCTCAACGCTGACCCAGCTGGAACTCGAACCTGGGAACTACAGATTACGCGCCTGGCGCTCTACCGACTGAGCCACCCCCTCTCCCAATCCAATCAAGCCGAGCACCTCTCTTTCTGCTTAGGTCCCGCCATCATCAACGAGGTGCGGTGGCTCAGTCGGTAGGGCGCCAGGCTTGTAATCTGTAGTTCCCATGTTTGAGTCCCAACTGGATCAGCGTTGAGATTTATCTCCGCAAAATTCCCCGCCTTGCCCACGGTCAGTAGGGGACACCGATGGGCTTGGAAAGGCCGCCGCCGTCCTTCGGATGGGACGTTAAGCCGTGGCTCCGTATGTGGAAGAGCCATACCCTTTGCACGTTAAAGAACACGCTGGATGGCCTTGACGGGAGTCTGCCATCTGTCTCCCACCAAATGTTCCAGTGGGTCCCCTCCCCCAACCTTCTCTGAGCCTTCGGGGTCCATGTGACCTGGCCATTTAGCCCATGGTGTGCAAAAAAGTGCCGCTCAGAGGTAAAACAACCCAACCCATATGTCAGAACTGGGCAGAAAAGAGTCTTATAAAAGAATTTCTTTTCTGGAGGCAGTTTCGAGCTCCACCCTATCAGGGGTGCAAGTTTACATCTGATGATTTGAGCCTTTAAGAGCACATGATCAATATGGGCATTCCAACAAAGTTTTTTATATATAATGACACCGTTGGTGTCCAGGAAGTTTCAACTCCAAAAATTTTAGGCGAATCAGAATTAACAATCTTCTTTCTAGAGAAGAGAACTGACTGGCTTTTATCTGCGTTAATTTTGATTTTTCCATTTGGAACCAGGTATGATAGAATAAAAAATTAGTATCTCCTCAAGCAGCTGCTTGCCACAGAGGTCTGACAGGAGCCCGTCACTTTATATGCCACAGTAGAAGATAGCAGGACTTCAGCAGAAAACAACACGAACATCCATGGCATATCCGGGACTCGAACTTACCCTTAGATCAGTAGTCAAGCGCGCTAACCACTCGGACACGGGACGGTTGGTCTGATAGGAGCCTGTCAATTTATACGCCATAGTAGCTCTGTGTGGTTGGGTTGTTTTGCCTCTGAGCGGCACTTTTTTGTACACCATGGGCTAAATGGCCAGGTCACAGGGACCCCGAAGGCTCAGAGAAGGTTGGGGGAGGGGACCCACTGGAACAGCTGATGAGAGACAGATGGTAGCCTCCCGTCAAGGCCATCCAGCGTGTTCTTTAACGTGCACAGGGTATGGCTCTCCCACACACGGTGCCACGGCTTAACGTCCCATCCGACGGACGGCGGCCTTTTCAAGCCCATCGGTGTCCCCTTCACACGGGACCCTTCACACGGGACCTTCTCCCAGACACGGGACCACGGCTTAACGTCCCATACGACGGACGGCGGCCCCCAAGCCATCGGTGTCCCCTACTGACCGTGGGCAGGGCAGGGAATTTTGCGGAGATAACTCTCAACGCTGACCCAGCTGAGACTCGAAGTAGCTCTGTGACCTTCTATTATGGAGTATAAATTAATTAATCTTTAAGCAGATGATTAAGTGGGTATTTATTCATTTATTAAAAAAAAGAGAATCACCACCGATATTTAAAAAAAGATATCAGAAAAAAAAAAACACCATCATCATCCTCAAGCAGCCATGGGCTACGGAGCTCCAACCAGACCGTGCAATTTAGCTCTACAAGTAAGTCTATCCTGAGCTACATCTACTGCATCTGGCCACTGCACACCAATTCTAACAAGGTCCTGTTTGACATTGTCTGCCCACCGCATCCTAGGTCTCCCCTTCTTTCTGAGGCCTTTAGGCACACTGTTCATAACCCTATTAGCCAATCTATAATTATTCATACGGGCAACATGGCCAAACCAACGGAGTCTCTCTCTGCACAATATGCTGCTTAAAGGAGGTTGCAAACTCCTTTGCCTAACCACATCATTAGTTACAAAGTTGAACCACCTAATACCCAAGATACTGCGTAAGCATTTGGAATCAAAAGCATCTAGTTTCCTGTTATCTTGTTTACAAAGTGTCCAAGTTTCACTACCATAACTAACCCTAGAAAGAACCAAACTATTATACAGTCTAATTTTAGTCTTTAGGTGTATACGCCTATTTCTACACACTCTCCATAGATTCTTAAAAGTCCCGGCAGCAATCCCTATTCGTCTGTTAATCTCATGCCGCACATCACCATTATCTGTTACATAGCTCCCAAGATAATTAAACTGTGACACCTGCTCAAGACTGCAACCATTCAGATTAACTGAATCATAGTCTGCCTGATCAATTTTCATCACTTTAGTTTTCTCTCTGTTTATAACCAAACCTACTCTACTACCAGTTTCATCAACATCACGAATGAAAGAGTTCATCTCATCAACATCATTTGCCAAAAGGGCTAAATCGTCAGCATAATCTAAATCAGAAATTTTCGTATCTCCAGTCCATTTAAGGCCAAAATCTTTCCCTTGAAGTGAATTTCGCATAACATAATCAATAACCAAGCTAAAGAGAAAAGGATACAAAATGCACCCTTGTCGAACACCAGAAGTAATGCTAAACCAATTGCTACAAGCCTTACCAACTCTCACACACGACTCAGTGTTATTATAGAGAGCTTTCATTATGTTAACTAACTTGTGTGGTATACCATATGATTTCAGAATCAACCACAAATTTTGACGATCAACAGAGTCGAAAGCCTTTCTGAAATCAACAAAGCTAGCAACCAAAGGTTTCTGAAACTCTAAACATTTCTCAATAATCTGCCTAAGTGAAAATATCTGATCCACACATCCCCTACCACTTCTGAATCCACATTGCTCATCACGCAATTGACTGTCAACCAGATTCTTAATTTTATTAAGCAGAATCATGCAAAGAACTTTACCTGGAACAGAGAGTAGGCTGATACCCGTATAGTTATCACAAGAACTGCGATCACCTTTTTTGAAAATAGGGATAGCAATAGCTCTGGTAAAATCCTTAGGAACCATGCCTTTATCATAAAAGATATCCAGAATTTCAGTCATCCAAGTGGTAACCGAAACATTCCCAGCTCTAAGTATTTTTGTAGTAATTTCATCTACCCCTGGGGATTTATGAAGTTTAAGTTTAGAAACAGCCAAAAAATACTTCATATTGTGTTATAAGGCCAACATTAAAGCCACCAATGCATCTATCATCATTGCAAACAATGGGAATAGAACTAACCACATTGTTTAGAACATCACTGAAATGCTCAGCCCACCTAGCCATGACAGAATCCTCACCTTCTTTAACCTTACCTTGTTTATCCTTCAATCCTTGTACGCCTGTCCGTTTTCTACCACACGAAACATTAACTATCTGGTACAGCTCTCTGCTGTTGTGCTGTCTAACTGTTTCCTCGGCTTTGTCAGCCAAACCATCAAGCCAAAGATTCTTATCAGCAGCTAACTGATCTTTTACACGTTTATTAAGCTCTCTGTAATCCTTTCTATTAGGACTAGTAGGGTACTGATTAAGGACATTCCTGCAGTTCCTTCTTTCCGAAATAAGTTGTGTTGGGTTGTTTTACCCCTGAGCGGCACTTTTTTGCACACCATGGGCTAAATGGCCAAGTCACATGGACCCCGAAGGCTCAGAGAAGGTTGGGGGAGGGGACCCATTGGAACAGCTGTTGGGAGACAGATGGTAGCCACCCATCAAGGCCATCCAGCGTGTTCTTTAACGTGCACAGGGTATGGCTCTCCCGCACACGGGACAACGGCTTAACGTCCCATCCGACGGACGGCGGCCTTTCCAAGCCCATCGGTGTCCCCTACTGACCGTGGGCAGGGCGGGGAAATTTTGCGGAGATAAATCTCAACGCTGACCCAGCTGGGACTCGAACCTGGGAACTACAGATTACGAGCCTGGCGCGCTACCGTCTGAGCCACCCCCGCCCCATCCAACCAGGATAACTGGTGTCTCCACTCAGGGAGGTATTCAGGAACCTCCCTGATTGTACCTACAATCGGGGACCTGCACCTCCAATCAGGGAGGTCCCTGAGTATCTACAATCAGGGGATATTTATTCCTCTGATTATTGATACTCAGGGACCACCCATGACTCTCCCCCATCCCCAGAAAAAAATAAAAATAAATAAAATCCGGTCGTCTTATAAAACATCTCAAACTTGTCTACTTGCTATGAAATCAAGAACAGTTGTCTTTGATAATCTCATTTTAGCCTCATAGTAGATTAGAACTACATTTAAAATAAATTTAAAAAGGACCAAAAATAATATTCCATATAGAATATCATTTTAACCTATCCTATCTGTGGAATATTCTAGCAAATTGGGTTGAGATGTTTTACCTCTGAGCGGCACTTTTTTTTGCACACCATGTGTGTGTATGTGTGTGTGTGTGTATGTGTGTGTGTGTGTGTGTGTGTGGGGGGGGGGTGTCAATCGGTAGCGCGCTAGGCTGATAATGTGTAGTTCCAGGTTCGAGTCCCAGCTGGGTCAGCGTTGAGATTTTTCTCCGCAAAATTCCCGCCCTGCCCACGGTAGTAGGGGACACCGATGGGCTTGGAAAGGCCATCGGTGTCCCCTACTGACCGCTGGATGGCCTTGACGGGAGGCTACCATCTGTCTCCCAATAGCTGTTCAAGTGGGTCCCCTCCCCCAACCTTCTCTGAACCTTCGGGGTCCATGTGACTTGGCCATTCAGCCCATGGTGTGCAAAAAAGTGCTGCTCAGAGGTAAAACAACCCAACCCAACTTAACGTGCACAAGGAACGGCTCTCTCGCACATGTAGCCACGGCTTAACGTCCCATCCGACGGACAATAATCTTTCCACGCCCATCAGTGTCTCCTACTGACCGTGGACAAGGAGGGGGATTGTCGGATTTGTTCCTAATTCGTTTTATTTTATTTCGGAGGGAACTTTCCCACTGAAACAAACAAAATTCTCATCCCCCCCCCCCGACACTAAATTCTCGGACACCCCCCACGAAGACAGACAATTGTAGTTATTATTTATATATATAACATCTTCCAACACAGACTGAGAAGACAGTCTTTGAATCAAGTCAGATGAGATGTTGGAGAGAGAAATTTCGCATCAGAATATTGCTTCTTTACGGCGTAGACTTCAAGCATTGACATCATTGGAAAGTTAGATAAAAATGATGCAAGGTCACTATTTCTTTCAGATAGATAACAGCTGCTGATATGGTTCAGATTGTTTACAATGTAATACGTGCGTTCTGCTGTACACGTATCACAGGGTTGGGTTGTTTTACCTCTGAGCGGCACTTTTTTTGCACACCATGGGCTAAATGGCCAGGTCACATGGACCCCGAAGGCTCAGAGAATTTTGGGGGAGGGGACCCACTGGAACAGCTGTTTGGAAGACAGATGGTAGCCTCCCGTCAAGACCATCCAGTGTGTTCTTTAACGTGCACAGGGTATGGCTCTCCCGCATACGGGGCCACGGCTTAACGTCCCATCCGACAAACGGCGGCCTTTTCATTAATTAATTCGGTGTCCCCTACTGACCGTGGACAGGGCGGGGAATTTTGCGGATTAATCTCAACGCTGACGCAGCTGGAACTCGAACCTAGGAACTACAGATTACGAGCCTGGCGCGCTACCGACTGAGCCACCCCCGCCCCACAGCTGTTAGGAGACAGATGGTAGCCTCACGTCAAGGCCATCCAGTGTGTTCTTTAACGTGCACAGGGTATGGCCCTCCGCACACGGGGCCACGGCTTAACGTCCCATCCGACGGACGGCGGCCTTTCCAAGCCCATCGGTGTCCCCTACTGATCGTGGGCAGATGGGGAATTTTGCGGAGTAAATCTCAACGCTGACCCAGCTGGGACTCGAACCTGGGAACTACAGATTACGAGCCAGGCGCGCTACCGACTGAGCCACCCCCGCCCCCTGATAGAACTCGATTACTAGTAGAAGAAAAAGACGAGAAGACAATGCTCAGTTGTAAAAGAATTAAAGTGTAAGAGAAATCGTTAACTACTAAAAAATTATTGACCGGTACAGCGTACCGGTCAATAATAATTACTTTGCCTGTACGGCGTACCTGCCTACTTTCACCACTTCCTAATATCCATGTGTCTGCCTTACTAAACAGGCTGCAAATGTGATCAATTGTTATTTGCACGGCTACCTTTTAACACGACGCTTCGTGTCGTATGAACAACATTCCTTCTGGGTGGACAATTTTTTATGAGGATTGTATATAATCCAGTTTTATAACATCAGAAACATCAGACATACTGAAAATTTCACCAATTCGTTAAATTTGAAGGTTTTGCAGACGATAACTATTACGTAAATCGGGAACTGTCTGTTAAATGCTCTTCACAAAAGGAACCTAACCCTACTCTTCCCACGACCTTTCGTTTTCACGGGATATCGCGAATTTCTCGTTCGCGAACATCATCACGGTAACTCCCAGGATCCACGAGGGCCTACTATATATTGTTGTTTGGGTTGGATTGTTTTACCTCTGAGCAGCAGTTTTTTGCACACCATGGGCTAAATGGCCAAGCCACAAGGACCCCGAAGGCTCAGAGAATGTTGGGGGAGGGGATTCACTGGAACAGCTGTTGGGAGACAGATGGTAGCCTCCCGTCAAGGCCATCCAGCGTGTTCTTTAACGTTGGGTTGTTTTACATCTGAGCGGCACTTTTTTGCACACCATGGGCTAAATGGCCAAGCCACAAGGACCCCGAAGGCTCAGAGAAGGTTGGGGGAGGGGACCCACTGGAACAGCTGTTGGGAGACAGATGGTAGCCTCCCGTCAAGGCCATCCAGTGTGTTCTTTAACGTTGGGTTGTTTTACCTCTGAGCGGCACTTTTTTGCACACCATGGGCTAAATGGCCAGGTCACATGGACCCCGAAGGCTCAGAGAAGTTTGGGGGAGGGGACCCACTGGAAGAGCTGTTGGGAGACAGATGGTAGCCTCCCGTCAAGGCCATCCAATGTGTTCTTTAACGTTGGGTTGTTTTACCTCTGAGCGGCAGTTTTTTGCACACCATGGGCTAAATGGCCAAGTCACATGGACCCCGAAGGCTCAGAGAAGGTTGGGGGAGGGGACCCACTGGAAGAGCTGTTGGGAGACAGATGGTAGCCTCCCGTCAAGGCCATCCAGCGTGTTCTTTAACGTGCACAGGGTATGGCTCTTCCGCACACGGGGTCACGGCTTAACATCCCATCCGACGGACGGCGGCCTTTCCAAGCCCATCGGTGTCCCCTACTGACCGGGGCAGGGGGGGGGGGGAATTTTGCGGAGATAAAACTCAACGCTGACCCAACTGGGACTCGAACGTGGGAACTACAGATTACGAGCCTGGCGCGCTACCGACTGAGCCACCCCCGCCCCTATATACTGTTAGTATCTGCCCAAAAGAAAGGTTATTTTTCGTTTAGCTATTTAAAGGGAACTGGGTTCGAGAATAATTTGAAATAATAATTTAAATAATTAAGATGTTAATTAATAAATAAATTGATAATAATTTGAATATTTGTGAATAGGCAAATGATAAAGTGAAAACTAGAATTCCTTTTTCCTTTTTTTTCCCTTTGAAATCTGGCAAAGCAGACGAATATTTGACTGTTTTAGAAAGAAACAAATTTTCAGTCGATCACAATGCTCATCAACAAAACGTAACAATGGTAGGTTCTTATTGTTGAAGATAACAATGCAAACAGTTGAACAATTGTAAGAGAATTCTAATTCGCATCATTCGATTGATTCGTTTTTTGGAGAAACTTGAGTGCTTCGTTGCTGTGTGTAAATACGTGAGTTGTTTCCAGGTGAAGTGGTAAGTGAATTAGCATAAGATTGCACGTGTAAAATATTGATAGAAGTTTGGAAGAGTATAGAAAGGAATTGGTGACAAAAGGACAAAATGGGGGATGAACCAGATACTTCAGTAGAGAGAGTAGAAGATACGGGCTACGAGCGTTGTGCTGAAGATACAGATATCTACATAGATGGACTTTACCAGTTTTTATTTGATTATTATCCTGATTCTAGTTCTAATCTGGCCACAGACTTATATCCTAAATCAGATGAAGTTGAAGACACAGATATGTACATAAATAGACTTTTCCAGTTTTTATTTGACTATCCTGATTGTTACTCTAATCTGGCCACAGAATCTTCTTTAAATTATAAACAGCAGTCATTCCCAAAATCAGATGCAGAAGAGAGTTCAGAAAGGGATAGAGAAAAGAATTTCAAAGGCTGTGGAGATATCTGGATTGAAGATAAATACAAACCATCCCCAAAGATAAAGAAGCGCAGGAGCTATGGAGTGCGTGGAAGGCTCCAGAAGATGCGGAAGAGGATTGGATCCTTCTTCTGCTTTTGCTAGTGGTGGTATTCGTGTGGAGCGGTGGCTTATAAGGAAATCAAGATCAACTGATTCAGAATTGCTGCTGCCACCGTTCCTTTGGTTCGTCCTTTTTTAATCTCGAAGTGCAGCAAAAATGGCATCATGTTTGTTTTCGGAAACAAAGAACTTTCGTTAGTGTGTGATTGCCACTTCATCCAAAGTGCAAAGGAAGGAGCACTTCTTCAACCGACAAAAAGGCCCTTTTAAGGGCCACTAAATTCGATAAAGGAGTATCTAATCGTACTTTATGTTGTGTTGTCCTCTTTCAATACATCTTTGTCTTATAACTAGATTTAGTTAAGTTTTCTTCCGTGTTTCTAGTAATTAACGTTTTGACTCAGAAGTCCCGTTCTTTAAAATTTAAACCTTTCTACTCCTCACAGAAAATAAATATGAAATTTATTGCTACAAAACCATAATAAATAATATAAAAATAAATACCCCCTCAAGCAGCTGCTTGCCACAGAGGTCTGACAGGAGCCTGCCAGTTTATTTGCCATAGTAGAAGGTCTGAGAGGATGACAGGAACTCAGCAGAAAAATGACACATACATCCATGCCTTATCCGGGCTCGAACCCAGGTCCCGTAGGGAAAACAAAAATTTCCTTTTTTGAATCATGGGAAATATTTAGATATATAACGTATAATAGTAACAACCAAAGAAATGAATGCGGAAGTCTTAACTCCCAAGGCGTTTAAACTTGAAGAAAGGTTTTAGTAATAAGTAATTGTTCTTAGCTTATATGTTACCTCTTAAGTGCAGAAATCAGTTATTCTACAGATTATCTAGGTATTGTGTAGATTAACTAGGATGATCCGTTAACGTGCGGAAAATTGTTTCATTTCTCAAATTTCCTAGGTAATCTGCAAATTACCTGGATAATCTGCACATTACCTACTAGGCACTCGTTAAAGTGAAAATAAGATCTTTGCTGGAACAACAGGAACGTTTCTGTACGCTTAAATTAACATAATGTTATTTATCTAGTGTCCGAGAGTAGAGTTGAAACCAGGGTCATCCCTCTGTGAACATGATTCAGTCGTCCGAATTATAAAAAACGCCCCCAAAATGCGCAGGCCAAGTGAGAACGAATCATTTTAGTGATTCGTTATCAAGAATGAATCACTTTACCGATTCGTTCTCACTTGGCCTCCGCTCATCCGGGGCGTTTTTTATAATGCGGACGAGTGAATCACGTGACACGAAGATTCATATTCAAGAGATTCACCACTATGAGAGAAACAAACTTTTGAACTTTAACGATACGGAAGCCGTTAATGTTCACATTACCTAAGTAAAATGCGGAATACTCTTGATTCCGCACGTTAACGGAGCAAATCAGTTAATCTGCAGATTAGCTAGGTAATGTGCACATTAACGGCTTTTGAGCTTTAGCGGTAACATATATAACATCTTCCAACACAGACTGAGAAGCCATTCTTTGAATCAAGTCAGATGAGATGTTGGAGAGAGAAATTTCGCATCAGAATATTGCTTCTTTACGGCGTAGACTTCAAGCATTGACATCATTGGAAAGTTAGATAAAAATGATGCAAGGTCACTATTTCTTTCAGATAGATAACAGCTGCTGATATGGTTCAGATTGTTTACAATGTAATACGTGCGTTGGGTTGGGTTGTTTTACCTCTAAGCGGCACTGTTTTGCACACCATGGGCTAAATGGCCAGGTCACATGGACCCCGAAGGCTCAGAGAAGGTTGGGGTGAGGAGACCCACTGGAACAGCTGTTGGAAGACAGATGGTAGCCTCTCGTCAAGGCCATCCAGTGTGTTCTTTAACGTTGGGTTGTTTTACCTCTGAGCGGCACTTTTTTGCACACCATGGGCTAAATGGTCAGGTCACATAGACCCCGAAGTCTCAGAGAAGGTTGGGGAGGGGATCCACTGGAACAGCTGTTGGAAGACAGATGGTAGCCTCCCGTGAAGGCCATCCAGTGTGTTCTTTAACGTTGGGTTGTTTTACCTCTGACCGGCATTTTTTTGCACACCATGGGCTAAATGGCAAGGTCACATGGACCCCGAAGGCTCAGTGAAGGTTGGGGGAGGGGACCCACTGGAACAGCTGTTGGGAGACAGATGGTACCCTCCCGTCAAGGCCATTCAACGTGTTATTTGACGTTGGGTTGTTTTACTTCTGAGAGACACTTTTTTGCACACCATGGGTTAAATGGCCAGGCCACATGGACCCCGAAGGCTCAGAGAAGGTTGGGGGAGGGGACCCACTGGAACAGCTGTTGGGAGACAGATGGTAGCCTCCCGTCAAGGCCATCCAGCGTGTTCTTTAACGTGCAAAGGGTATGGCTCTTACGCACACGGGGCCACGGCTTAACGTCCCATCCGACGAACGGCGGCCTTTCCAAGCCCATCGGTGTCCCCTGCTGACCGTGGGCAGGGCGGGGAATTTTGCGGAGATAAATCTCAACTCTGATCCAGTTGGGACTCAAACATGGGAACTGCAGATTACGAGACTGGCGCGCTACCGACTGAGCCATCCCCGCCCTTGTTTTATGATGCTGAGAGAAATTTATTCTGCTCTTGATAAAGTAGAGGAAAAAATCACTTTCGCAATTTGCAATCTTTCACGCATCAGAGAATCGAAGAAGCGATTCATTTCGTTGCGAGTAAGCAATCCTTTATCGCGGTGTGGATTGGTAAGCGGAAGCTGAGGGCAGCAGCATCACGTGGGGATATTGTCCCTTCAATAGGGGAAAAAAA
Source organism: Ryuthela nishihirai (assembly GCA_038380435.1). Taxonomy (NCBI): domain Eukaryota; kingdom Metazoa; phylum Arthropoda; class Arachnida; order Araneae; family Heptathelidae; genus Ryuthela; species Ryuthela nishihirai. The sequence goes on along the minus strand of JAWZYU010000942.1, from coordinate 38,198 downwards.
ATAAAATCGCTGAAAGTTATCTCTTTACGTCAATGTGATCGATGTGCGATAGTGACGTCGGAAGCATTTCTAAAATAGATATCTCGCATTCACGGAGTGACGTCGCGTGACGTCAGCGGAGATTATTTTGATTTCCTGTAATCGGGAAAAAGCTTTCGATGTCGATTTTGACTGAAGGAAGAGGAAGCCCCATAGATACAAAAAAATACATTTAAAAGCCAACTCTCAAATTTATTGGGGGCGGGGGTGGCTCATTCGGTAGCGCGCCAGGCTCGTAATCTGTAGTTCCCAAGTTCGAGTCCCAGCTGGGTCAGCGTTGAGATTTATCTCCGCAAAAATTCCCCGCCCTGCCCACGGTCAGTAGGCGACACCGGCGGGCTTCGAAAGGCCGCCGTCTGTCGGATGGGAGTGGCGGGGGTGGCTCAGTCGGTAGCGCGCCAGGCTCGTAATCTGTAGTTCCCAGGTTCGAGTCCCAGCAGGGTCAGCGTTGAGATTTATCTCCGCAAAAATTCCCCGCCCTACCCATGGTCAGTAGGGGACACCGATGGGTTTGGAAAGGCCGCCGTCAGTCGGATGGGAGGGGCGGGGGTGGCGCAGTCAATAGCGCGCCAGGCTCGTAATCTGTAGTTCCCAGGTTCGAGTCCCAGCTGGGTCAGCGTTGAGATTTATCTCCGCAAAATTCCCCGCCCTGCCCACGGTTATTAGGGGACACCGATGGGCTTGGAAAGGCCGCCGTCTGCCGGATGGGAGGGGCTGGGGTGGCTCAGTCGGTAGCGCGCCAGGCTCGTAATCTGTAGTTCCCAGGTTCGAGTCCCAGCTGGGTCAGCGTTGAGATTTATCTCCGCAAAATTCCCCGCCCTGCCCACGGTCAGTAGGGGACACCAATGGGTTTGGAAAGGCCGCCGTCCGTCGGATGGGACGTTAAGCTGTGGCGCCGTGTGCAGGAGAGCCGTACCCTGTGCACGTTAAAGAACACGCTGGATGGCCTTGACGGGAGGCTACCATCTGTCTCCCAACAGCTGTTCCAGTGGGTCCCCTCCACCAACCTTCTCTGAGTCTTCGGGGTCCATGTGACCTGACCCTTTAGCCCATGGTGTGCAAAAAAGTGCCGCTCAGAGGAAAAACAACACAATCCATATAGAATAAAATTTGAGTTGCTGTTGTAGGGTTGTTTTACCTCTGAGCGGCACTTTTTTGCACACCATGGGCTAAATGGCCAGGTCACATGGACCCCGAAGGCTCAGAGAAGGTTGGGGGAGGGGACCCACTGGAACAGCTGTTGGGAGACAGATGGTAGTCTGTCGTCAAGGCCATCCAGCGTGTTCTTTAACCTGCACAGGATATAGATCTCCCGCACACGGACCACGGCTTAACGTCCCATCCGACGGACGGCGGCCTTTCAAAGCCCATCGGTGTCCCCTACTGAAAGTGGGCAGGGCGGGGGATTTAGCGGAGATAAATCTCAACGCTGACCCAGCTGGGACTCGAAGTTGGGAAGTACAGATTACGAGCCTGGCGCGCTATTGACTGCGCCACCCCCGCCCCTCCCATCCGACTGACGGCGGCCTTTCCAAACCCATCGGTGTCCCCTACTGACCATGGGTAGGGCGGGGAATTTTTGCGGAGATAAATCTCAACGCTGACCCAGCTGCGACTCGAACCTGGAAACTACAGATTACGAGCCTGGCGCGCTACCGACTGAGCCACCCCCGCCACTCCCATCCGACAGACGGCGGCCTTTCGAAGCCCGCCGGTGTCGCCTACTGACCGTGGGCAGGGCGGGGAATTTTTGCGGAGATAAACCTCAACGCTGACCCAGCTGGGACTCGAACTTGGGAACTACAGATTACGAGCCTGGCGCGCTACCGAATGAGCCACCCCCGCCCCCAATAAATTTGAGAGTTGGCTTTTAAATCTATTTTTTTGTATCTATGGGGCTGAAATAAAATTATACAAAGAGAAAGCAGATAGATAAGTATGAGATTTCGAATAAGACGACCGGATTTTCCGGGGGAAGGTAACCTCCTGGTCTCCCCCCCCCCTCTCCCTGGAGACGTCACTGGCTGGAGTATACATTACTTGAAACGTCTCTTCAAGTTCTTCTTTGGCTGCTAAAACTGGAGTGGCTGTGAAGCTTTCAGAAGCAATTTATCTAAAGGTTGAAAGTTGATGTGATCAGTTTACTGTTCTCTTTCTCCTACAGGACAGTGAGCATTGCCGATGGCCTCGAGGACGATCTGCTGTTGGAGGATCAACTTTCGCTGGAGCAACTCGAAAAACTTGGAGATTGCTTTCAAGAAAACACTGCAACAATAGGTACTGATAGTGGAAGTTTTCGGACATGTTAGTTTCATAAATAAATTAATAAAGAATTGGGTTAGTTTGCCCATGATTTGCACTTTTAACGCGTGCAATGGGCTAAATAATAACGTCACTAATACCCTTCGTGTCACGTTACACGATGTTGACAGATCACTAATTTCTAAAAAAAATCGTTGCCAGATATTTTATCTGAATTCTCTAATCAACCATAGTGTTCGGATACTTTTTTGAGCGACTGTACGTGAAGCGAAAAAGGTTGAGAACCTCTGATATGTTTTATTTTATTCCCATTGTTATACTATAACTATAGTATTATCTATCTATACAAGGGGTACGCCAGTCACATACACATTTCCAGTGGTTACGTGAAGCAAAAAAGGCTGAGAACCACTGATATATTGTTTTGTTTTATTCCCATTGTTATAATATAACTATAGTTTTATCTATCTATACAAGGGGTACGCCAGTTACATACACATTTCCAGGGGGTACGTGAGGCAAAAAAGGTTACCACTGATATATGTTTTATTTTATTCCCATTGTTATACTATAACTATAGTTTTATCCATGTATACAAGGGGTACGCCAGTTACATACACATTTCCGGGGGTACGTGAAGCATAAAAGGTTGAGAACCACTGATATATATATGTTTTATTTTATTCCCATTGTTATACTATAACGATAGTTTTATCTATCTACACAAGGGGTACGCCAGTTTCATACACATTTCCAGGGGGTACGTGAAGCATAAAAGGTTGAGAACCACTCACATATATGTTTTATTTTATTCCCATTGTTATACTATAACTATAGTTTTATCTATGTATACAAGGGGTAGGCCAGTTACATACACATTTCCAGTTGGTTCGTGAAGCATAGAAGGTTGAGAACCACTGATATATATGTTTTATTTTATTCCCATTGTTATACTATAACTATAGTTTTATCTATCTATACAAGGGGTAGGCCAGTTACATACATATTTCCAGTGGGTACGTGAAGAAAAAAAAGGTTGAGAACCACTGATATATGTTTTATTTTATTCCCATTACTATACTATAACTATAGTTTTATCTATCTACGCAAGGGGTACACCAGTTACATGCATATTTCCAGGGGGTATGTGAAGCAAAAAAGGTTGAGAACCACTGATATATGTTTTATTTTATTCCCATTGTTATACTATAACAATAGTTTTATCTATCTATACAAGGCATACGCCAGTTACATACACATTTCCAGGGGGTACGTGAGGCATAAAAGGTTGAGAACCACTGATATAGATGTTTTATTTTATTCCCATTGTTATACTATAACTATAGTTTTATCTATCTATACAAGGGGTACGCCAGTTACATACACATTTGCAGGGGGTATGTGAAGCAAAAAAGGTTGAGAACCACTGATATATGTTTTATTTTATTCCCATTGTTATATTATAACTATAGTTTTATCTATCTATACAAGGTATACGCCAGTTACATACACATTTCCAGGGGGTACGTGAAACAAAATGGTTGAGAACCACTCATATATGTTTTATTCCCATTGTTATGCTATAACTATAGTTTTATCTATCTATACAAGGGGTACGACAGTTACATACATATTTCCAGTTGGTACGTGAAGAAAAAAAAGGTTGAGAACCACTGATATATGTTTTATTTTATTCCCATTACTATACTATAACTATAGTTTTATCTATCTATGCAAGGGGTACGCCAGTTACATACACATTTCCAGGGGGTACGTGAAGCAAAAAAGGTTGAGAACCACTCATATATGTTTTATTTTATTCCCATTGTTATACTATAACTATAGTTTTATCTATCTATACAAGGGGTACGACAGTTACATACATATTTCCAGTTGGCACGTGAAGAAAAAAAAGGTTGAGAACCACTGATATATGTTTTATTTTATTCCCATTACTATACTATAACTATAGTTTTATCTATCTATACAAGGTATACGCCAGTTACATACATATTTCCAGTGGGTACGTGAAGCAAAAAAGGTTGAGAACCACTCATATATATTTTATTTTATTCCCATTGTTATACTATAACTATAGTTTTATCTATCTATACAAGGGGTACGACAGTTACATACACATTTCCAGTTGGTACGTCAAGAAAAAAAAGGTTGAGAACCACTGATATATATTTTATTTTATTCACATTACTATAATATAACTATAGATTTATCTATCTATACAAGGTATACGCCAGTTACATATACATTTCCAGGGGGTACGTGAAGCAAAAAAGGTTGAGAACCACTGATATATGTTTTATTTTATTCCCATTGTTATGCTATAACTATAGTTTTATCTAACTATGCAAGGGGTAGGCCAGTTACATACATATTTCCAGGGGGTATGTGAAGCAAAAAAGGTTGAAAACCACTGATATATATGTTTTATTTTATTCCCATTGTCATACTATAACTATAGTTTTATCTATCTATGCAAGGTATACGCCAGTTACATACACATTTCCAGGGGGTACGTGAAGCAAAAAAGGTTGAGAACCACTCATATATGTTTTATTTTATTCCCATTGTTATACTATAACTATAGTATTATCTATCTATATAAGGGGTACGACAGTTACATACATATTTCCAGTTGGTACATGAAGAAAAAAAAGGTTGAGAACCACTGATATATGTTTTATTTTATTCCCATTACTATATTATAACTGTAGTTTTATCTATCTATGCAAGGGGTACGCCAGTTACATACACATTTCCAGGGGGTACGTGAAGCATAAAAGGTTGAGAACCACTGATATATATGTTTCATTTTATTCCCATTGTTATACTATAACTCTAGTTTTATCTATCTATGCAAGGTATACGCCAGTTACATACACATTTCCAGGGGGTACGTGAAGCAAAAAAGGTTGAGAACCACTCATATATGTTTTATTTTATTCCCATTGTTATACTATAACTATAGTTTTATCTATCTATACAAGGGGTACGACAGTTACATACATATTTCCAGTTGGTACGTGAAGAAAAAAAAGGGTGAGAACCACTGATATATGTTTTATTTTATTCCCATTACTATAACTATAGTTTTATTTATCTATGCAAGGGGTACGCCAGTTGCATACATATTTCCAGGGGGTATGTGAAGCAAAAAAGGTTGAGAACCACTGATATATATGTTTTATTTTATTCCCATTGTTATACTATAACTATAGTTTTATCTATCTATACAAGGTATACGCCAGTTACATACACATTTCCAGGGGGTACGTGAAGCAAAAAAGGTTGAGAACCACTCATATACGTTTTATTTTATTCCCATTGTTATACTATAACTATAGTTTTATCTATCTATACAAGGGGTACGACAGTTACATACATATTTCCAGTTGGTACGTCAAGAAAAAAAAGGTTGAGAACCACTCATATATGTTTTATTTTATTCCCATTGTTATTCCATAACTATAGTTTTATCTATCTATACAAGGGGTACGACAGTTACATACATATTTCCAGTTGGTACGTCAAGAAAAAAAAGGTTGACAACCACTCATATATGTTTTATTTTATTCCCATTGTTATTCCATAACTATAGTTTTATCTATCTATACAAGGGGTACGACAGTTACATACATATTTCCACGGGGTATGTGAAGCAAAAAAAGGTTGAGAACCACTGATATATATATTTTATTTTATTCCCATTGTTATACTATAACTATAGTTTTATCTATCTATACAAGGTATACACCAGTTACATACACATTTCCAGGGGGTACGTGAAGCAAAAAAGGTTGAGAACCACTGATATATATGTTTTATTTTATTACCATTGTTATACTATAAATATAGTTTATCTATCTATACAAGGGGTAGGCCAGTTACATACACATTTCCAGGGGGTATGTGAAGCATAAAAGGTTGAGATCCACTGATATATATGTTTTATTTTATTCCCATCGTTATACTATAACTATAGTTTTATCTATCTATACAAGGGGTACGACAGTTACATACATATTTCCAGTTGGTACGTCAAGAAAAAAAAGGTTGACAACCACTCATATATGTTTTATTTTATTCCCATTGTTATTCCATAACTATAGTTTTATCTATCTATACAAGGGGTACGACAGTTACATACATATTTCCACGGGGTATGTGAAGCAAAAAAAGGTTGAGAACCACTGATATATATGTTTTATTTTATTCCCATTGTTATACTATAACTATAGTTTTATCTATCTATACAAGGTATACGCCAGTTACATACACATTTCCAGGGGGTACGTGAAGCAAAAAAGGTTGAGAACTACTCATATACGTTTTATTTTATTCCCATTGTTATACTATAACTATAGTTTTATCTATCTATACAAGGGGTACGACAGTTACATACATATTTCCAGTTGGTACATCAAGAAAAAAAAGGTTGAGAACCACTGATATATGTTTTATTTTATTCCCATTACTATAATATAACTAGAGATTTATCTATCCATGCAAGGGGTACGGCAGTTACATAAACATTTCCAGGGGGTACGTGAAGCATAAAAGGCTGAGAACCACAGATATATATGTTTTATTTATTCCCATTGTTATAATATAACTATAGTTTTATCTATCTATACAAGGTATACGCCAGTTACATACACATTTCCAGGGGGTACGTGAAGCAAAAAAGGTTGAGAACCACTGATATATGTTTTATTTTATTCCCATTGTTATGCTATAACTATAGTTTTATCTAACTATGCAAGGGGTAGGCCAGTTACATACATATTTCCAGGGGGTATATGAAGCAAAAAAGGTTGAAAACCACTGATATATATGTTTTATTTTATTCCCATTGTTATACTAGAACTATAGTTTTATCTATCTATATAAGGGGTACGACAGTTACATACATATTTCCAGTTGGTACGTGAAGAAGAAAAAGGTTGAGAACCACTGATATATGTTTTATTTTATTCCCATTACTATACTATAACTATAGTTTTATCTATCTATGCAAGGGGTACGCCAGTTACATACACATTTCCAGGGGGTACGTGAAGCATAAAAGGTTGAGAACCACTGATATATAGATGTTTTATTTTATTCCCATTGTTATACTATAACTATAGTTTTATCTATCTATACAAGGTATACGCCAGTTACATACACATTTCCAGGGGGTACGTGAAGCAAAAAAGGTTGAGAACCACTGATATATATGTTTTATTTTATTCCCATTGTTATACTATAACTATAGTTTTATCTATCTATACAAGGTATACGCCAGTTACATACACATTTCCAGGTGGTAAGTGAAGAGAAAAAGGTTGAGAACTACTCATATATGTTTTATTTTATTCCCATTGTTATACTATAACTATAGTTTTATCTATCTATACAAGGGGTACGACAGTTACATACATATTTCCAGTTGGTACGTCAAGAAAAAGAAGGTTGAGAACCAGTGATATATGTTTTATTTTATTCCCATTACTATAATATAACTATAGATTTATCTATCTACGCAAGGGGTACGGCAGTTACATACACATTTCCAGGGGGTACGTGAAGCATAAAAGGTTGAGAACCACTGATATATATGTTTTATTTTATTCCCATTACTATACTATAACTATAGTTTTATCTATCTATACAAGGTATACGCCAGTTTATACATATTTCCAGGGGGTATGTGAAGCAAAAAAGGTTGAGAACGTCTGATACATGTGTTTTATTTTATTCCCATTGTTATACTATAACTATAGTTTTATCTATCTATGCAAGGGGTACGCCAGTTGCATACATATTTCCAGGAGGTATGTGAAGCAAAAAAGGTTGAGAACCACTGATATATATGTTTTATTTTATTCCCATTGTTATACTATAACTATAGTTTTATCTATCTATACAAAGTATACGCCAGTTACATACACATTTCCAGGGGGTACGTGAAGCAAAAAAGGTTGAGAACCACTCATATATGTTTTATTTTATTCCCATTGTTATACTATAACTATAGTTTTATCTATCTATACAAGGGGTACGACAGTTACATACATATTTCCAGTTGGTACGTGAAGAAAAAAAAGGTTGAGAACCACTGATATATGTTTTATTTTATTACTATACTAGAACTATAGTTTTATCTATCTATGCAAGGGGTACGCCAGTTGCATACATATTTCCAGGGGGTATATAAAGCAAAAAAGGTTGAGAACCACTGATATATATGTTTTATTTTATTCCCATTGTTATAGTATAACTATAGTTTTATCTATCTATACAAGGTATACGCCAGATACATACATATTTCCAGTTGGTACGTGAAGAAAAAAAAGGGTGAGAACCACTGATATATGTTTTATTTTATTCCCATTACTATACTATAACTATAGTTTTATCTATCTCTGCAAGGGGTACGCCAGTTGCATACATATTTCAAGGGGGTATGTGAAGCAAAAAAGGTTGAGAACCTCTGATATATGTGTTTTATTTTATTCCCATTGTTATACTATAACTATAGTTTTATCTATCTATGCAAGGGGTACGCCAGTTGCATACATATTTCCAGGGGGTATGTGAAGCAAAAAAGGTTGAGAACCACTGATATATATGTTTTATTTTATTCCCATTGTTATACTATAACTATAGTTTTATCTATCTATACAAGGTATACGCCAGTTACATACACATTTCCAGGGCGTACGTGAAGCAAAAAGGTTGAGAACCACTCATATATGTTTTATTTTATTCCCATTGTTATACTATAACTATAGTTTTATCTATCTATACAAGGGGTACGACAGTTACGTACATATTTCCAGTGGGTATGTGAAGCAAAAAAGGTTGAGAAACACTGATATATATATGTTTTATTTTATTCCCATTGTTATACTATAGCTACAGTTTTATCTATCTATACAAGGTATACGCCAGATACATACATATTTCCAGTTGGTACGTGAAGAAAAAAAAGGGTGAGAACCACTGATATATGTTTTATTTTATTCCCATTGTTATACTATAACTGTAGTTTTATCTATCTATCCAAGGGGTACGCCAGTTACATACACATTTCCAGGGGGTACGTGAAGCATAAAAGGTTGAGAACTACTGATATATATGTTTTATTTTATTCCCGTTGTTATACTATAACTATAGTTTTATCTATCTATACAAGGGCTCCGCCAGTTACATACACATTTCCAGGGGGTACGTGAAGCATTGCAGGGGGTAAAGGTTGAGAACCACTGATATACAGGGTGAATCTGAAAAAGTGGGCAAAACTTTACGGGATTGTAGAACGCAGCTATACGAGCAATATTCGTCATGGAATGTATGGTCGGAACGCAAGCGGTGAGAAGTTAAAAGGTAGTTTTCCACTGTCACATTTAAAGAATGAACACAAGAAGGAGAGAAGATGCTTTGTGCCTCACTTGCATTCCCGTCCGCCGCACCGTACACAAAGTGCATATCCGCCATTTCGTGGTTAGTATAACCAGCCATCCTCTCGGCAATCCACGGTAGAAATGCCGTTGGGTGCGAGGACCGACCCTTTTATACCATTTCCAACGCCACCAAGCGGCTCGCCGTTTGCGTTCCGCCCATACTTTCTATGACGAATATTGCTCGTATAGCTGCGTTCTACCACCCTGTAAAGTTTTGCCCACTTTTTCAGATTCACCCTGTATATGTTTTATTTTATTCCCATTGTTATACTATAACTATAGTTTTATCTATCTATACAAGGGGTACGCCAGTTACATACACATTTCCAGGGGGTACGTGAAGCATAAAAGTTTGAGAACCACTGATATATATGTTTTATTTTATTCCCATTGTTATACTATAACTATAGTTTTATCTATCTATACAAGGGGTACGACAGTTACGTACATATTTCCAGTGGGTATGTGAAGCAAAAAAGGTTGAGAAACACTGATATATATATGTTTTATTTTATTCCCATTGTTATACTATAGCTACAGTTTTATCTATCTATACAAGGTATACGCCAGATACATACATATTTCCAGTTGGTACGTGAAGAAAAAAAAGGGTGAGAACCACTGATATATGTTTTATTTTATTCCCATTGTTATACTATAACTGTAGTTTTATCTATCTATCCAAGGGGTACGCCAGTTACATACACATTTCCAGGGGGTACGTGAAGCATAAAAGGTTGAGAACTACTGATATATATGTTTTATTTTATTCCCGTTGTTATACTATAACTATAGTTTTATCTATCTATACAAGGGCTCCGCCAGTTACATACACATTTCCAGGGGGTACGTGAAGCATTGCAGGGGGTAAAGGTTGAGAACCACTGATATACAGGGTGAATCTGAAAAAGTGGGCAAAACTTTACGGGATTGTAGAACGCAGCTATACGAGCAATATTCGTCATGGAATGTATGGTCGGAACGCAAGCGGTGAGAAGTTAAAAGGTAGTTTTCCACTGTCACATTTAAAGAATGAACACAAGAAGGAGAGAAGATGCTTTGTGCCTCACTTGCATTCCCGTCCGCCGCACCGTACACAAAGTGCATATCCGCCATTTCGTGGTTAGTATAACCAGCCATCCTCTCGGCAATCCACGGTAGAAATGCCGTTGGGTGCGAGGACCGACCCTTTTATACCATTTCCAACGCCACCAAGCGGCTCGCCGTTTGCGTTCCGCCCATACTTTCTATGACGAATATTGCTCGTATAGCTGCGTTCTACCACCCTGTAAAGTTTTGCCCACTTTTTCAGATTCACCCTGTATATGTTTTATTTTATTCCCATTGTTATACTATAACTATAGTTTTATCTATCTATACAAGGGGTACGCCAGTTACATACACATTTCCAGGGGGTACGTGAAGCATAAAAGTTTGAGAACCACTGATATATATGTTTTATTTTATTCCCATTGTTATACTATAACTATAGTTTTATCTATCTATACAAGGGGTACGCCAGTTAGATACACATTTCCAGGGGGTACGTGAAGCATAAAAGGTTGAGAACCACTGATATATATATTTTATTCCCATTGTTATACTATAACTATAGTTTTATCTTTCTATACAAAGGGTACGGCAGTTACATACACATTTCCAGGGGGTACGTGAAACATAAAAGGTTGAGAACCACTGATATATATGTTTTATTCCCATTGTTATACTAGAACTATAGTTTTATCTATCTATACAAGGGGTACGCCAGTTACATACACATTTCCAGGGGGTACGTGAAGCAAAAAAGGTTGAGAACCACTCATATATGTTTTATTTTATTCCCATTGTTATTCCATAACTATAGTTTTATCTATCTATACAAGGGGTACGACAGTTACATACATATTTCCAGGGGGTATGTGAAGCAAAAAAGGTTGAGAACCACTGATATATATGTTTTATTTTATTCCCCTTGTTATACTATAGCTATAGTTTTATCTATCTATACAAGGTATACGCCAGTTACATTCACATTTCCAGGGGGGTACGTGAAGCATAAAAGGTTGAGAACCACTGATATATATGTTTTATTTTATTCCCATTGTTATACTATAACTATAGTTTTATCTATCTATACAACGGGTACGCCAGTTACATACGCATTTCCAGGGGGTACTTGAAACATAAAAGTTTGAGAACCACTGGCCTTAGGGCTCAGAATTTCGTAGAAGGGAATTCGCTGGAAAATTTTAAGAGACATGTGGAAAGGTGTATTGAAGGCTATCCAGCGTATTTTTTAAATGTGCACAAGGTATGATCTCCTGCACACTATGTGGCGGAGGTGACTCAGTTGATAACGTGCCACGCTCGTAATCTGCAGTTCCCAGGTTCGAATTCCACCTTAGCCAGCGTTGAGACATCTCCGAAAAACTCCTCACTGTGCCCAAGATCAGTAGGGGACACTGATGGGCTTGGAAAAGCAGCCGTCCTTCAGATGGGACTTTAAGCTGTCGCTCCGTGTGCTAAGAACCGTAATCTGTAGACGTTACAGAACACGAATGATGGCCTTAACGGGAGGCTACTATCTGTCTCCCACAAGCTGTTCCAATGTGTCCCCTTCCCCAACCTTCTCTCAGCCTTCGGGGTATTCTGACTTGCCGACTGTGTGCAAAAAAAAAAATTGTGCCGTTCAGAAGTAGAACAACCCAAAGAAACAACTCGGACACAGTGCCACGTCATAATGTCCCATCCGACGGACGACGGCATTTCCAAGCCCATCGGAGTCCGATTTCTCACCGAGGACAAGCAGCATGAACTGTAGAGTTCGAGTCTGGCGCGTCATAGTCTGAGCCACCCCGCTCTCAAAGGAAAAACAAAGTTTTTTTCAAGATATTGTCGATAAAAAGAAACTTAAAATTTATCACCAGGGAAAATGAGAAGATTGGAAGAGATTTCATATAATACCGACATCACATGGGACTAAAATTGGGTCTGACGGGAGTTCGTTAGTCTCATGATCTGCAGTTCCCAGGTTCGAGTCCCAGCTGGGCCAGCGATGATATTTATCTCCGAAAAACTCCCCGTCCTGCTCACGGTCAGTAGGAGACACGGGGGGCTTGGAAAGGCAGCCGTCCGTCGGATTGAACGTTAAGCCGTGGCTCCGTGTATCGATAGTTGGGTTGGGTTGTTTTACCTCTGAGCGGCACTTTTTTGCACACCATGGGCTAAATGGCCAGGTCACATGGACCCCGAAGGCTCAGAGAAGGTTGGGGGAGGGGACCCACTGGAACAGCTGTTGGGAGACAGATGGTAGCCTCCCGTCAAGGCCATCCAGCGTGTTCTTTAACGTGCACAGGGTATGGCTCTCCCTCACACGGGGCCACGGCTTAACGTCCCATCCGACGGACGGCGGCCTTTCCAAGCCCATCGGTGTCTCCTACTGACCGTGGGCAGAACGGGGAATTTTGCGGAGATAAATCTCAACGCTGACCCAGCTGGGACTCGAACCCGGGAACTACAGATTACGAGCATGGCGCGCTACCGACTGAGCCACCCCCGCCCCATCGATAGTTGTTGGGTTGGGTTGTTTTACCTCTGAGCGGCGCTTTTTTGCACACCGTGGGCTAAATGGCCACGTCACATGGTCCCCGAAGGCTCAGAGAAGGTTTGGGGAGGGGACCCACTGGAACAGCTGTTGGGAGACAGATGGTAGCCTCCCGTCAAGGCCATCCAGCGTGTTCTTTAACGTGCACAGGGTATGGCTCTCCCTCACACGGGGCCACGGCTTAACGTCCCATCCGACGGACGGCGGCCTTTCCAAGCCCATCGGTGTCCCCTACTGACCGTGGGCAGAACAAGGAATTTTGCGGAGATAAATCTCAACGCTGACCCAGCTGGGACTCGAACCTGGGAACTACAGATTACGAGCCTGGCGCGCTACCGACTGAGCCACCCCCGCCCCATGTAGCGAGAGAGCCATGTTAAACGAGCACACTGGATGGCCTTGACGGAGAGACTACCATCTGTCTCCCAACAGCTGTTTCAATGTGTCCCCTTCCCCCATCCTTCTCTGAGCTTTATAGGTCTTTTTGATCTGGCCATTTAGCCCATTGTGTGCAAAAAAAAAAATGCCGCTCAGAGACAAAACAGCTCAACCCAACTGGAGCCCCGCCCGAGTCAGTGTAGTGATTTATCTGTTCTAACCACCACCCTGACCCAGTTCAGAAAGGAAACACTTATGGCTTGGAAAGGCAGTCGTCCGTCGAATGGGACTTTAAGTCGTCTCCCCGTGTATGGTAGAGCCATACCCTGCGCACGTTAAAGAGCACAATGGATAACCTTGACGGGAGGCTACCGTCTGTCTCCCAACAACTATTCAGTGGGTTCTCTCTCCAAACCTTCACTAAGTCCTCGGGGTTTTTTGTGACTTGGCCATTAGCCCATTGTGTTCAAAAAAGTGCCGCTCAGAGGTAAAACAACTCAACCCAACTTGAGTCAGTATAGAGATTCATTTCTGCTAACTGTCACCCGGCGCCATTTCAGAAATCGGAGGGGCGGGGGTGGCTCAGTCGGTAGCGCGCCAGGCTCGTAATCTGTAGTTCCCAGGTTCGAGTCCCAGCTGGGTCGGCGTTGAGATTTATTTCCGCAAAATTCCCCGCCCTGCCCACGGTCAGTAGGGGACACCGATGGGCTTGGAAAGGACGCCGTCCGTCTGATGGGACGTTAAGCCGTGGTATGCACATTGAAGAACACGTTGGATGGCCTTGACGGGAGGCTACCATCTGTCTCCTAACAGCTGTTGCAGTGGGTCCCCTCCCCCAACCTTCTCTGAGCCTTCGGGGTCCCTATGACCTGGCCATTTAGCCCATGGTGTGCAAAAAAGTGCCGCTCAGAGGTAAAACAACCCATCGTTTACCATCATCAATTAATTTTAGACCAGTTGCTTTAAATTCTAAATAAAAATAGTCTTTAAGATCGAGAAATATTAAAACTCTTTTCTCCTAGATAAATCTGGATCCGTGGGTTTGTCGCTGAACGTCAATCAGTTTAAAATTGCTATCCGAAAGATACTGAGGACCGATGTTTATGATGAGTACAGCGAAGATCTTTGCAGAAGGGTAAGTTTTATTTGTGAATTGTTATCTATATCAACACCCCCTGTAACAGAAGGCCGTACAACTAAGTTGCGACTTTAGCATAGGGCAGGGTTGTTGTGTTGGGTTGTTTTACCTCTGAGCGGCACTTTTTTGCACACCATGGGCTAAATGGCCAGGTCACATGGACCCCGAAGGCTCAGAGAAGGTTGGGGGAGGGAACCCACTGGAACAGTGTTGGGAGACAGATGGTAGCCTCCCGTCAAGGCCATCCAGCGTGTTCTTTAACGTTCGGTTGTTTTACCTCTGAGCGGCACTTTTTGCACACCATGGGATAAATGACCAGGTCACAAGGACCCCGAAGGCTCAGAGTAGGTTGGGGGAGGGGACCCACTGGAACAGCTGTTGGGAGACAGATGGTAGCCTCCCGTCAAGGCCATCCAGTGTGTTCTTTAACGTGCACAGGGTATGGCTCTCCCGCACACGGAGCCACGGCTTAACGTCCCATCCGACGGACGGCGGCCTTTCCAAGCCCATCGGTGTCCCTACTGACCGTGGGCAGGGCGGGGAATTTTGCGGAGATAAATCTCAACGCTGACCCAGCTGGGACTCGAACCTGGGAACTACAGATTACGAGCCTGGCGCGCTACCGACTGAGCCACCCCCACCCCGAAGACCTTTGTAATTACATTCCACTGTCAACTTCAATTGCCTTCGCTTTTCCTACGTAAATATTACCAATTGATATCCTTTAGAATATATTCAATTCTATTCCCTGTTTGCATAATACCTAGAAAGCTTTAATTGTAATAATTTATTCTATAAATTGACTTCAGGCTAATTTGAAATCTTCTCTATTCGTTCAGTTTATAACTGTTGGTTCGACAAAAAATAATTCCAATGGAGAAAATAAACCTTTATTAAAATTATGATATTGTTTGTTTTCAAATATAAATTTTGATGCATAATTCATCTGCTCCTTATTGTTTGTTTCCTAGCTATATCCAATGAACGACACGAATCGAAACACCGCTTGAGGTCGCCACTTACGCTTTGTCCAAAGAACGTATAAGATAAAGAAGTTCATCTTTGACAAAGCGTAAGTGGCGACCTCAAGCGGTGTTTCGATTCGTGTCGTGCATTTGATGGAACTGAGACACAAACATTAAAGGGGCAAAAAAACTATGCATCAAAAAATTTATATTTAAAAAGAGGAAAAAAAGCAATTGCACTTTGTATTTGAAAAAAAAAAATAATAATATCGTGATTTTAATAAAGGTTTATTTTCTCCATTGGAATTATTTTGTGTTGAACCAACAGTTATAAATTGAACGGATAGAGAATATTTCAATTAAGCCTGAAGTCTATTTATAGAATAACTTATTATAATTAGAAGCTCTCTAGGTACTATACAAAACAGGGAACAGAATTGATATTAATATACTCTGTAATTTATCAACTTGTAATTCCTACGTAGGAAAAGCGAAGAGAATGAAAGTTGACGGTATTACAGAAGTGTTCGTCCCCTGTAAAGTTCGTTTCACCCCTACGCCAAATGCACGATACTCGATTTTACATTAATCTCTATGGAAGCTGAACTTCTTCTACCTCCACATTCTTTGCTTTGTCGAAGCTGAACTTTTTCTTATACGTTCTTTATTATAACTATAGTTTTCTCTATCTAGACAAGGGGGTAAACCAGTTAATTACACATTTCCAAGGGGTACGTGAAGTATGAAAGGTTCAGAACCACTGGCATGAGAAATCAAAAACTTTAGAAAACTACTTATATATTTATTTCTTCTTTACTACTGGTAGATTTTAATACTAATCTTTATACTTACGTTTATTTTTAAATATGCATTATTTAGAAAAAAATTAAGTAGAATGCATTTGCATTATGATAACTCTAATAAATACGAATAATTTTTCTTCTAAACAAGGTGGCAGGTCTGGTTTAGTCGGTAGAGTGCTACATTCGTAATTTTCAATTCCCAGATTCGAGTCCCTGCTGGGTCAGCATTGAGATTTATCGCCGCAAAATTCCCCACCCTGCCTTTGGTCAGTAGGGGACACTGATGGGCTTGGAATGGCCGTCGTCCGCCGGATGGGACGTTAATGGGTGGCTCCGTATGTGGGAGAATCGTACCCTGTGCACGTTAAAGAACACATTGGTTGGTCTTGACTGGAGACTACTACACTGGTTTCCATAAATTAAGGAAAATCCCTATGCTAAATAAAATGGAAGATAATGTCATAGCTCCATAATTTCAAAAATAAAGTTTTTAATTTTGAAAAATGTGATAGCACATAACGATTTCAATCAAATATATCAATATCTCGATTTTCAACAATATTCGTTCAGTATTTAATGGTTGGGTTGGGTTGTTTTACCTCTGAGCGGCACTTTTTGCACACCATGGGCTAAATGGCCAGGTCATAGGGACCCCGAAGGGTCAGAGAAGGTTGGGGGAGGGGACCCACTGGAACAGCTGTTAGGAGACAGATGGTAGCCTCCCGTCAAGGCCATCCAGCGTGTTCTTCAATGTGCACAGGGTATGGCTCTCCCAAACACGAAACCACGGCTTAACGTCCCAGCCGACGGACGGCATCCTTTCCAAGCCCATCGGTGTCCCCTACTGACCGTGGGCAGGGCGGGAAATTTTGCGGAGATAAATCTCAACGCTGACCCAGTTGGGACTCGAACCTGGGAACTGCAGATTACGAGCCTGGCGCGCTACCGACTGAGCCTCCCACGCCCCAGTATTTAACGAGTTATGGAAGTTTGAATATTTAACAACAACAATACCAGTCTTAAGAAACTTATTCAAAACTGAAGAATAGGGAAAGAATTCTTTACACAAAGTTCTAAAATACAAACTTATTTTATTAAACACTTTGATACAATACTTATTACTAAGTCTTAATTAACTTCTGGAGTCAATTTTTGTGGCTGGCATTGTTATCGCTAAATATTCAAACTTCTATAACTCGTCAAATACTGAACGAATATTGTTGAATATCGAGATATTGATGTATTTGATTGAGATCTTTATCTGCAATCACATTTTTCAAAACAAAAAAACTTATTTTAGAAGTAATAGAGCTTTGACGTTAGCTTCCCATTGACTTAACAGAGGGATTTTCCTTAATTTATGGAAACCAGTGTATCTGTATCCCAACAGCTCTTCCAGTGGGTTTACTCTCTCAACCTTCTCAGGGTCTTCGGGGTACTTGTGACCTGGTCACTTAGCCCATTGTGACAACAACCCAATCTTCTCAAATGGTATATTTGTAAATAAACACTAGTATGAAGATTACCATTAAAATTTACCAGCAATAATAATACAAAAATATATAAAAAGTTTCGAAATTTTGGGACTGCCTGTGCTGAGGTCATAACTTAATTGTACAGTCGCTCAAAAAAATATCCGAACACTATAGTTGATTACAGAATTCAGGGAAAAAATCGTTGCCAGATATTTTTTCTGAATTCTGTAATCAACCATAGTGTTCGGATATTTTTTAATATATATAATGCGTATGAATATATAATGCACTGAATATGGAGCGTGTGCAGTTACCGTTCACAGCAAACTGGAGCGGTTGCGGTTAATGTTCACAGCACATTGGATCGTGTGAGCTCGCAATGACCTAGATCGTGTGGGCTCACTCACGGAAATATTGAGCGTGTGCAGTTACCGTTCACAGCAAACTGGAGCATGTGCAGTAACTGCACATGCTCCAGTTTGATGTGAACGGTAACTGGAGCGTGTACAGTTGCTGTACACGCTCCAGATATTTTTCCTGAATTCTGTAATCACGTGACACGAATGTTGCCAGATCACTACATTCTAAAAAAGGTCGTTGCCAGATATTTTTTCTGAATTCTGTAATCAACCATAATGTTCGGATATTTTTTTGAGCGACTGTACGGCCTTCTATTATAGAAAGTGCTCTCTAATTTCGACATAATGCATTCTTTAATTTAATGAATGCAACTAATTTCTGTTTGTAAAAAATTCTGATTATTTTCCTTTTAGTGCATTGGTAGGAGGATAATGAGCGTTCTAACTCAGTGGCGGATGAATGTCAATCCTATGGGATCCACCCTCTACATGTTAAGAGTGGTGGCGGATCAATGTTAATCCTATGGGATCCACCCCCTACGTGTTAAGAGTGGTGGCGGATCGTTATCAATCACATTGGTCAGAACTCACACTGTTTTAAGACTGAAGTCGTGCAATGTCAAAAAGAATACCTCCCTCCAGTGATGTATTAATCTGAAATTATATTATTCAGTTAAACTGCAGATGATAATGGACATATAACAGATGATATTGGATAGCACCTCAATCGTAATTTCCACCAACACCCATAGCGGTTACCGACGTCATCGACCACGCCCCCACTATCCCCCTTAATAATAATTCATATTTCATAACTCATATTTAATTAATTAGTACCGTCCCCCTTTATTAAAAAACCGCCATTTTGGTTTCTACCCACATCTGAAATTTCTCAGTCCAGACTCCGCCATTTTGAAACCTGACGTCACCTATTAGAAGTTCTACCTTTTTAAAATATTTTTACCCAACAGCATTTTTTCTTTTCATCTTCTGCGGAGCAGTTTTATTCCATTTTCTGCGGGATAGTCCTTCTTCTAGTATAAATACGACATCCATCAGTCAGATTCCTCATTCTGTTGTCAGACGTTGACATTGACGGTTCTCTGCTGCTACGTCCACGTGATTTTTCAACTGCTAGAAGTCAATAGCGATAGTTCTTGACGTCCGCGTGTAGTATAAAATCAGCTCTTTTACAACTCACTGTTTTATAATGTATCCATGAAATATATGTGAGAAGGCTTTCACGCTCCAGACAAATCTCATTCGTCGTATGAGAAATCACGATGGAAGAAACCTGTTTAAGTGCTCTGAATGCGAATCGACATTCTCAAGGAAAGATGACGTCCGAAGTCACGAGTTATCCCACACCTCCAGGAAAACCTACAAATTTCGAAGAATGTGCAATGGAATTTGGGAGAAAAGACAGCCTTTTACGACATCAAAAAAGCCCCACAATAATAAGCGAAAACGTTCGGAAGATGAAAGGATTCCCCAAAAGAAACAAAAACCACACCCTGAAGACCCCTGTCAGTTTACAGAAGAAATGAAAAGGACCCTGTCAACACATAAGCTGATGGCAACGGAAGAAACATCTGTTGACCTCACCTTTTTCCCCGAGTCCTCGCGGGAGTCACTCATAACACATCTGAAAGAAGAATTGACCTCGAAAGGTAGCATTAAATGGTACCTTGCTGTACAAGTGCGCTTCAGGCGAAACGTTTCCCCTTCTACTTTCGAACACTGCATCCCATTCTTCCGAAGTAGCTGTGTCACAAATCTTCCTACATCATCCCTAAACAAAGAACTGGATTCGGCATGTAAGAAGATCAAAACTTCATTTGAAGAATTTGAAGGAGCACCTAGTGGATGGATACTGGATGCTGTACTCCACGCTGAAATGAACATTAGAAAATATAACCCGCTTGCAGGGTCTAGTTATATCCCTACCCCAAGAGAATTACTATTAAAATGTGCTATTGTTAATGTATGTAATTCGGACCAAAAATGTTTTGTCTGGTCTGTTTTAGCCACTTTGTATCCTGCAATAGGAAACATTGAACGCCTTAACAACTATATACATTTAGAAGAAAAATTAAACACATCTGGCCAAATTTTCCCTATAACAATAAATCAAATATCTAAATTCGAAAAAATGAACAACATTTCTGTCAATGTTTTCGGGTACGAGAAAGAGGTGTTCCCACTCTACATCACGCCATTCAGATTTAAAGCGCACGCAAATCTCCTACTGTTATCTGATGATGAAAAGCAACATTATTGCTCCATTAAAAATATGAGTAGACTACTCAGTCCGCTCACTAAACATAAATGTCAGGCTTTCTACTGTGATTACTGCTTTCATCGTTGAAGGGTCATGAAGGATCATGAAGGATCTCTCATATTGAAGTCTTGAAGGATCATGTTCCCTATTGTCAAGAACATGGACCCCAGAGAGTAGAATTTCCAACTAAAGAGGAGAAATGGCTGAAATTCACAAATTTCAAGATTCAACAGCCCGTTCCATACGTGATTTACGCCGACTTTGAATCATTCCTAGTGAAAGGGGACACTTGTATGCCTAACCCTGCAAAATCTCACAGCACTATCACGGCAAATCATGAACCCAGTGGATATGCATATCTTGTTGTTGGACCTAACGGTTGCAGCTATAAACCTCCAGTAGTTTATAGAGGTCCTAATGTGGTAAAAATATTTTTGGAATGTCTGCTTAAAGAAGAAAACGATATAAAAAATTTACTCTTGGAGATCAAACCAATGCAAGTTTCAAATCACGAAGAGGAATTATTTCGCAACGCTATCAATTTTCATATTTGGAAAGATGTACTGGGACCAGATCGCGTGAGAGATCACGATCATTTAACAGGTAAATTCCGAGGAGTCACTCATAATGCGTGTAATCTCAATTTTAAGCTCACAAATAAGATTCCAGTTATATTACATAACGTAAAGGGATATGATAGCCATCTTATTATGCAGAGAATCGGTATGATCAAAAATAAGAAGATTAACTGCGTTCCCAATAATATGGAAAAATACATAGCATTCTCCCTTGGAACTTTGAATTTCATAGATTCCTATCAATTTTTAAGTGCATCTCTTGAGAAGTTAGTCAATAATTTATCAGCAGAAGAATTCCATATTTTAAAGCAACTTGTTGAAACTGAACGGCTATGCTTGGTTTTGAGAAATGGAGTTTACCCCTACCATTACATTGACAGCAGCGAAAAGTTTGAAGAGACATTATTACCTCCACGTGAAGCTTTTTACAATCAACTAACAGAAGAAGTGCTAGGGGAAGGAGACTATATCCATGCAAGGAAAGTATGGAACTCATTCGACATAAAAAATCTAGGCCAATATCACGACTTGTACCTGAAGACCAACGTACTCCTCTTAGCTGATATGTTTGAGAATTTCAGAAAATTATGTGTCAGATACTATGAAATTGATCCCTGTCATGTTTACACAGCTCCTGGACTTGCCTGGCAAGCATGCCTGAAGATGACAAATATTAATCTAGAATTGATAAC
Organism: Ryuthela nishihirai; assembly: GCA_038380435.1. Lineage (NCBI taxonomy): Eukaryota > Metazoa > Arthropoda > Arachnida > Araneae > Heptathelidae > Ryuthela > Ryuthela nishihirai. The sequence goes on along the minus strand of JAWZYU010000942.1, from coordinate 16,158 downwards.
AGACCCTACAATGTACATTTTCCTGGAAAAAGGCATACGAGGAGGAATTTCAGTGATATGCAATCGTTTTAACACTGCAAACAACAAGTATTTAGATACATATAATCCTCAGTTACCCTCTAAATACATTATGTACTGTGATGCCAACAATCTTTATGGATGGGCAATGTCACAATGTCTCCCTCAATGCGATTTTCGATGGCTTAATAAAGAAGAAATAGAAGATATAGATATTACCATAGTTGCTGATGATTCGAATAAAGGGTACATATTGGAAGTTAATTTAAATGATCTATTTTCACTACACGACAAGCATAATGATTATCCACTAGCCCCTGAGAAACTTCAGATTACAAACAGCATGCTATCACCATATTGTCAAGAGGTTGCCCAAAGCCTTGCAATAAATACAAGCCAATCAGTCGTGAAATTAGCCCCAAATCTAAATTCTAAGGAAAAATATGTCCTTCATTACCGTAATAAGAAACAATAATTAGCCTTCAGTATGCAGCTGAAGAAAATACATCGCGTTTTAGAATTTAAACAGTCTTGCTGGCTAAAACCATATATAGAATTTAATACGGATCAGCAGAAGAAAGCTAGAAAAGACTTCTAGAAGGATTTCTTCAAATTGATGAATAATGCTGTGTTTGAAAAAACGATTGAAAATTTGAGAAATCGAGTGAAAATATTTCTATCTCCACAATCTTCAAAGATTCTTAAAAGTCCCGGCAGCAATCCCTATTCATCTGTTAATCTCATGCCGCACATCACCAGTATCTGTTACATAGCTCCCAAGATAATTAAACTGTGACACCTGCTCAAGACTGCAACCATTCAGATGAACTGATTCACAACCTGCCTGACCAATTTTCATCACTTTAGTTTTCTCTCTGTTTATAACCAAACCTAAGGCTTGTAGCAATTGGTTTAGCATTACTTCTGGTGTTCGACAAGGGTGCATTTGTGTCCTTTTCTCTTTAGTTTTATTTATGGATTATGTTATGCGAAATTCGCTTCAAGGGAAAGATTTTAGCCTTAATGGACTGGAGATACGAAAGTTTCTGATTTGGATTATGCTGATGATTTGGCCTTTTTGGCAAATGATGTTGATGAGATGAACTCTTTCATTCAAGCTGTTGATGAAACTGGTAGTAAAGTAGGTTTGGTTATAAACAGAGAGAAAATTAAAGCGATGAAAATTGGTCAGGCAGGCTCTGATTCAGTTAATCTAAATGGTTGCAATCTTGAGCAGGTGTCACTGAAATGAATGGTTGCAATCTTGAGCAGGTTTATTACTGAAAAGTATTAATATCCAGTAAAATCTGCTCTAAAACACTTGTTAAAAAAGTGAAAGTCAGGGATATTCCGTCTCTGCAAAATAAAAATTAGAATTTCATCCCGTGATGATAAATTCCTCATAAACACAGCACGCTGCACATCTACTGAAGTCCTGGCACTTTAGAAAGGCGATTACTTTAAAAAAAAATCCGTTGATTTCGAGGAGACTCGATCTGGGTAGTGTAATGAGCCAGCATGCAGGAGACTTACAATAACTTCGAAAAGAATCATATGTTTTCATCACTTCTTAATACTTGAGAACGTCAGTAGTGTCGTCGCAACCTGGGGCACCCCCACGCACTGTGCTTTAACCCCTATGACGTCACAAGCCACACCCACTTCCGGTCACCCCGTATTAATATTCATAATTAATAATTCATAATTAATATTTAATAATTAATGAAAATTAATTAATTCCCCTTTATTAAAAAACCACTTTATTAAAAATTCCACCCCTTTCTCCCCCTTCCTTCCCCCCTTTTAACCCGTGGCGCCATCTCGTGACTATGAAGAGTACTATTCTTAGAAAAACTCATATTTTAGCTCTAATTTCCCGATATTTGACTCCCCTTTATTAAAAGCTTATTAAACGTAGAAGGGGAATCAGCGTTCCGCAGAAACGGTGCATTATCGCGGTAGGAAAAAATAAAAGGTTGAAACTTAAGTGATAACACCCGAATGTCATATGAAAATTTGAAGTGAGAGCATATAAGGATGTCAATGCTATCACCTAACAAAAGGACGCAGGGAATAATGCTAAAGATTTTATTTTCGTATTACGTTTTTCCACTGAATTATACGTCACACATTTCTTGTGACATTAACAGTTGTTCCGTTTTCTAATGTACAAGGTCAAATCATATTCTACTTGTAACCGCTACATTCTTTAAATGTGATGAGACCTTGTAAAATCAGCTCTCCGCTAGGAGAATGCAATAACTTAAGATATTTAGGCACCATACAGGGAGTTCTGATAAAGTGGAGCATTCGACAGGAAACAGTAATTATTTAACTTTGTTCAAAAGATCTTTGAGGCAGGTAAAGCACGGAGCGGTTCTCACATGAAATTAGACATGCTACGGTTATCAGTTTTCTATAGGTCAGCGCGTAAGTGACCCCCCCTCCTGACCTTTATCACTGGGTGGGCTGTTGCTGCTCACGTCTCTCTGCATTTCTTTAGAATCACGTGACAATGATAACTTTTGTAACAGAGGCGATGTTGAAGTGAGAGCATGTACCTATATTTAGAAGGGCATTGCTGGATTTGGGATTTTTCATGCTCATAGTTTGTAAAGACACGTCGCTTCTTGTATGCTCTACGTGAGAACAACGGCATATTTTTCAGGTCCGATCAGAACATATAGGTCAGAGAATAATTAGGTGGATTTTTATGTTGCGCCAAAGCTTTCTCATTTTGGTGGATTAGCCCACGTATGTTGAGAAGGGTACGTTCGAGTGAGACATGTATTATTTTTTATAGTAGGTTATTTTATTTGACTATTGTCCTCTATTAACATGCATTCGTGTTGCGTTTTTTACGAAAACGTGTGAATTCTAATTTTAGCATTCTGCCGCGTAGTCTTTACAGAATTTACCCGGTAAAAGCGTGTAACTGACGCCGCAACGTGAATTTCATCAGCGTCTGCACGTTCGCCGATAAATGGTGGAAGAAACGATTTTTACAAACTGTGAGAGCGTTTGTAGATTAATGATTATTCTCATAGCTGATTTTTCTTCGAGTAGCGTTACTTCCAATGCATCATATACTGAGGATACAGCTGTAATAAGAATTTTTAAACCATGTTGCGTAACGGCGGAGAGTAATTCCGCGTCAGGACTTGTCATGGAAAATGGTTTTATGTTTGTCTCAATTACTCTCCGCCGTTACGCGACATGGTTTAAAAATACTTATTACAGCTGTATCCTCAGTACATGATGCATTGGAAGTAATGCTACTCGAAGAAAAATCAGCTATGAGAATAATCATTAATCTACAAACGCTCTCACAGTTTGTAAAAATCGTTTCTTCCACCGTTTATCGGCGAACGTGCAGACGCTGATGAAATTCACGTTGCGGCGTCAGTTACACGCTTTTACCGGGTAAATTCTGTAAAGACTACGCGGCAGAATGCTAAAAGTAGAATTCACACATTTCCGTAAAAAACGCAACACGAATGCGTGTTAATAGAGGACAATAGTCAAATAAAATAACCTACTATAAAAAATAATACATGTCTCACTCGAACGTACCCTTCTCAACATACGTGGGCTAATCCACCAAAATGAGAAAGCTTCGGCGCAACATAAAAATCCACCTAATTATTCTCTGACCTATATGTTCTGATCGGACCTGAAAAATATGCCGTTGTTCTCATGTAGAGCATACAAGAAGCGACGTGTCTTTACAAACTATGAGCGTGAAAAATCCCAAATCCAGCAATGCCCTTCTAAATATAGGCACACGCTCTCACTTCAACATCGCCTCTGTTACAAAAGTTATCATTGTCACGTGATTCTAAAGAAATGCAGAGAGACGTGCGCAGCAACAGCCCACCCAGTGATAAAGGTCAGGAGGGGGGGTCACTTACGCACTGACCTATAGAAAGCTGATAACCGTAGCAAGTCTAATTTCATGTGAGAACCGCTCCGTGCTTTATCTGCCTCAAAGATCTTTTGAACAAAGTTAAATAATTACTGTTTCCTGTCGAATGCTCCACTTTATCAGAACTCCCTGTATGGTGCCTTCAGATCTTAAGTTATCGCGTTCTCCAAGTGGACAGCTGATTTTACAAGGTCTAGCGGTTAGCGCACTTGGCTGCTGATCTAAGGGACCTGGGTTCGAGCCCCGGAGTAAAGGCATGGATGTTCGTGTCGTTTTTTCTATCTGAGGTCCTGCCATCCTCACAGACCTTGTACTCTGGCATATAAACTGACAGGCTCCTGTCAGACCTCTGTGGCAAGCAGCTGTTTGAGGGGGTATTTATTTTATTTTTTTTTCATCACAATTAAAGAATGTAGCTATTACAGGGAGAATATAATTTGACCTCGTACATTAGAAAAGGGAACAATTGTTACTGTCATAAGAAATGTGTGACGTATAATTCAGTGGACAAACGTAATACGAAAATACGAAATCTTTAGCATTATTCCCTGCGTCCTTTGTTAGGTGATAGCATTGACATCCTTATATGCTCTCACTTCAAATTTTCATATGACATTCGGGTGTTATCACTTAAGTTTCAATCTTTTATTTTTTCCAACCGCGATAATGTACCGTTTCTGCGGAATGCTGATTCCCCTACTACGTTTAATAAAGTTTTAATAAAGGGGGAGTCAAAAATCGGGAAATTAGACCTAAAATATGAGTTTTTCTAAGAATCGTACTCTTCATAGTCACCAGATGGCACCACGGGTTAAGGGAGGGGGGAAGGAAGGTTTTTTTAATAAAGGGGAGTGGAAAATCCGTAAATTATAGGTAAAATAGGTGTTTTCCTAAGAATAGTCACCAGATGGCGCCAAGTGTAAAAAGGGGGGAAAGGGAGGAATTTTTAATAAAGGGATTTTTTAATAAAGGGGGGATTATTTAATTTTCACTACTTATTAAATATTAATTATTAGCTATTAATTATGAATATTAATACGGGGGTGACCGGAAGTGGGTGTGGCTTGTGACGTCATAGGAGGAAAGCACAGTGCGTGGGGGTGCCCCAGGTTGCGACGACACTACTGACATTCTCAAGTATTAAGAAGTGATGAAAACATATGATTCTTTTCGAAGTTATTGTAAGTCTCCTGCATGCTGGCTCATTACACTACCCAGATCGAGTCTCCTCGAAATCAACGGATTTTTTTTTAAAGTAATCGCCTTTCTAAAGTGCCAGGACATCAGTAGATGTGCAGCGTGCTGTGTTTATGAGGTATTTATCAGCACGGGATGAAATTCTAATTTTTATTTTGCAGAGACGGAATATCCCTGACTTTCACTTTTTTAACAAGTGTTTTAGAGCAGATTTTACTGGATATTAATACTTTTCAGTAATAAACCTGCTCAAGATTGCAACCATTCATTTCAGTGACACCTGCTCAAGATTGTAACCATTTAGATTAACTGAATCAGAGCCTGCCTGACCAATTTTCATCACTTTAATTTTCTCTCTGTTTATAACCAAACCTACTTTACTACCAGTTTCATCAACAGCTTGAATGAAAGAGTTCATCTCATCAACATCATTTGCCAAAAAGGCCAAATCATCAGCATAATCCAAATCAGAAACTTTCGTATCTCCAGTCCATTAAGGCTAAAATCTTTCCCTTGAAGCGAATTTCGCATAACATAATCCATAAATAAAACTAAAGAGAAAAGGACACAAATGCACCCTTGTCGAACACCAGAAGTAATGCTAAACCAATTGCTACAAGCCTTAGGTTTGGTTATAAACAGAGAGAAAACTAAAGTGATGAAAATTGGTCAGGCAGGTTGTGAATCAGTTCATCTGAATGGTTGCAGTCTTGAGCAGGTGTCACAGTTTAATTATCTTGGGAGCTATGTAACAGATACTGGTGATGTGCGGCATGAGATTAACAGATGAATAGGGATTGCTGCCGGGACTTTTAAGAATCTTTGAAGATTGTGGAGATAGAAATATTTTCACTCGATTTCTCAAATTTTCAATCGTTTTTTCAAACACAGCATTATTCATCAATTTGAAGAAATCCTTCTAGAAGTCTTTTCTAGCTTTCTTCTGCTGATCTGTATTAAATTCTATATGTGGTTTTAGCCAGCAAGACTGTTTAAATTCTAAAACGCGATGTATTTTCTTCAGCTGCATACTGAAGGCTAATTATTGTTTCTTATTACGGTAATGAAGGACATATTTTTCCTTAGAATTTAGATTTGGGGCTAATTTCACGACTGATTGGCTTGTATTTATTGCAAGGCTTTGGGCAACCTCTTGACAATATGGTGATAGCATGCTGTTTGTAATCTGAAGTTTCTCAGGGGCTAGTGGATAATCATTATGCTTGTCGTGTAGTGAAAATAGATCATTTAAATTAACTTCCAATATGTACCCTTTATTCGAATCATCAGCAACTATGGTAATATCTATATCTTCTATTTCTTCTTTATTAAGCCATCGAAAATCGCATTGAGGGAGACATTGTGACATTGCCCATCCATAAAGATTGTTGGCATCACAGTACATAATGTATTTAGAGGGTAACTGAGGATTATATGTATCTAAATACTTGTTGTTTGCAGTGTTAAAACGATTGCATATCACTGAAATTCCTCCTCGTATGCCTTTTTCCAGGAAAATGTACATTGTAGGGTCTGTTATCAATTCTAGATTAATATTTGTCATCTTCAGGCATGCTTGCCAGGCAAGTCCAGGAGCTGTGTAAACATGACAGGGATCAATTTCATAGTATCTGACACATAATTTTCTGAAATTCTCAAACATATCAGCTAAGAGGAGTACGTTGGTCTTCAGGTACAAGTCGTGATATTGGCCTAGATTTTTTATGTCGAATGAGTTCCATACTTTCCTTGCATGGATATAGTCTCCTTCCCCTAGCACTTCTTCTGTTAGTTGATTGTAAAAAGCTTCACGTGGAGGTAATAATGTCTCTTCAAACTTTTCGCTGCTGTCAATGTAATGGTAGGGGTAAACTCCATTTCTCAAAACCAAGCATAGCCGTTCAGTTTCAACAAGTTGCTTTAAAATATGGAATTCTTCTGCTGATAAATTATTGACTAACTTCTCAAGAGATGCACTTAAAAATTGATAGGAATCTATGAAATTCAAAGTTCCAAGGGAGAATGCTATGTATTTTTCCATATTATTGGGAACGCAGTTAATCTTCTTATTTTTGATCATACCGATTCTCTGCATAATAAGATGGCTATCATATCCCTTTACGTTATGTAATATAACTGGAATCTTATTTGTGAGCTTAAAATTGAGATTACACGCATTATGAGTGACTCCTCGGAATTTAATGGTTAAATGATCGTGATCTCTCACGCGATCTGGTCCCAGTACATCTTTCCAAATATGAAAATTGATAGCGTTGCGAAATAATTCCTCTTCGTGATTTGAAACTTGCATTGGTTTGATCTCCAAGAGTAAATTTTTTATATCGTTTTCTTCTTTAAGCAGATATTCCAAAAATATTTTTACCACATTAGGACCTCTATAAACTACTGGAGGTTTATAGCTGCAACCGTCAGGTCTAACAAACAAGATATGCAAATCCACAGGGTTCATGATTTGCCGTGATAGTGGTGTGAGATTTTGCAGGGTTAGGCATACAAGTGTCCACTTTCACTAGGAATGATTCAAAGTCGGCGTAAATCACGTATGGAATGGGCTGTTGAAACTTGAAATTTGTGAATTTCAACCATTTCTCCTCTTCAGTTGGAAATTCTACTCTCTGGGGTCCATGTTCTTGACAATAGGGAACATGATCCTTCAAGAGTGATTCATTTGTGAAACGGTGAAGGCAGTAATCACAGTAGAAAGCCTGGCATTTATGTTTAGTGAGAGGACTGAGTAGTCTACTCATATTTTTAATGTAGCAACAATGTTGCTTTTCATCATCAGATAACAGAAGGAGATTTGCGTGCGCTTTAAATCTGAATGGCGTGATGTAGAGTGGGAACACCTCTTTCTCGTACCCAAAAACATTGACAGAAATGTTGTTCATTTCTTCGAATTTAGATAATTGATTTATTGTTATAGGGAAAATTTGACCAGATGTGTTTAATTTTTCTTCTAAATGTATATAGTTGTTAAGGCGTTCAGTGTTTCCTATTGCAGGATACAAAGTGGCTAAAACAGACCAGACAAAACATTTTTGGTCGGAATTATATACAGTAACAATAGCACGTTTTAATAGTAATTCTCTTGGGGTAGGGATATAACTAGACCCTGCAAGCGGATTATATTTTCTAATGTTCATTTCAGCGTGGAGTACAGCATCCAGTATCCATCCACTATGTGCTCCTTCAAATTCTTCAAATGAAGTTTTGATCTTCTTACATGCCGAATCCAGTTCTTTGTTTAGGGATGATGTAGGAAGATTTGTGACACAGCTACTTTGGAAAAATGGAATGCAGTGTTCGAAAGTAGAAGGGGAAACGTTTCGCCTGAAGCGCACTTGTACAGCAAGGTACCATTTAATGCTACCTTTCAAGGTCAATTCTTGTTTCAGATGAGTTAGGAGTGACTCTCGCGAGGACTCGAGGAAAACGGCGAGGTTAACAGATGTTTCTTCCGTTGCCATCAGCTTATGTGTTGACAGGGTCCTTTTCATTTATTCTGTAAACTGGCAGGGGTCTTCAGGATGTGGTTTTTGTTTCTTCTGGGGAATCCTTTCATCTTCCGAACTCCATTGCACATTCTTCGCATTTGTAGGTTTTCGTGGAGGTCTGGGATAACTCGTGACGTCGGACGTCATCTCTCCTTGAGAATGTCGATTCGCATTCAGAGCACTTAAACAGGTTTCTTCCATCGTGATTTCTCATCCGACGAATGAGATTTGTCTGGAGCGTGAAAGCCTTCCCACATATATTTCATGGATACATTATAAAACAGTGAGTTGTAAAAGAGCTGATTTTATACTACACGGGGACGTCAAGAACTATCGCTATTGACTTCTAGCAGTTGGAAAATCACATGGACGTAGCAGCAGAGAACCGTCACTGTCAACGTCTGACAACAGAATGAGGAATCTGACTGATGGATGTCGTATTTATACTAGAAGAAGGACTATCCCGCAGAAAATGGAAAAAACTGCTCCGCAGAAAATGAAAAGAAAAAATGCTGTTGGGTAAAAATATTTTAAAAAGGTAGAACTTCTAATAGGTGACGTCAGGTTTCAAAATGGCGGAGTCTGGACTGAGAAATTTCAGATGAGGGTAGAAACCAAAATGGCGGTTTTTTAATAAAGGGCGACGGTACTAATTAATTAAATATGAGTTATGAAATATGAATTATTAATAAGGGGGATAGTGGGGGCGTGGTCGATGACGTCGGTAACCGCTATGGGTGTTGGTGGAAATTACGATTGAGGTGCTATCCAATATCATCTGTTATATGTCCATTATCATCTGCAGTTTAACTGAATAATATAATTTCAGATTAATACATCACTGGAGGGAGGTATTCTTTTTGACATTGCACGACTTCAGTCTTAAAACAGTGTGAGTTCTGACCAATGTGATTGATAACGATCCGCCACCACTCTTAACACGTAGGGGGTGGATCCCATAGGATTAACATTGATCCGCCACCACTCTTAACACGTAGGGGGTGGATCCCATAGGATTAACATTGATCCGCCACCACTCTTAACACGTAGAGGGTGGATCCCAGAGGATTAACATTGATCCGCCACCACTCTTAACACGTAGAGGGTGGATCCCAGAGGATTAACATTGATCCGCCACCACTCTTAACACGTAGAGGGTGGATTCCATAGGATTAACTTTGATCTGCCACCACTCTTAACACGTAGAGGGTGGATCCCATAGGATTAACATTGATCCGCCACCACTCTTAACACGTAGAGGGTGGATCCCATAGGATTAACATTGATCCGACACCATTCTTAACACGTAGAGGGTGGATCTCATATAATTAATATTGATCTGCCACCACTCTTAACACGTAGAGGGTGGATTCCATAGGATTACTTTGATCCTCCACCACTCTTAACACGTAGAGGGTGGATACCATAGGATTAACATTGATCCGCCACCACTCTTATTACGTAGGGGGTGGATCCCATAGGATTAACATTGATCCGCCACCACTCTTAACACGTATAGGGTGGATCCCAGAGGATTAACATTGATCCGCCACCACTCTTAACATGTAGAGGATGGATCCCATAGGATAACATTGATCCGCCATCACTCTTAACACGTAGAGGGTGGATCCCATAGGATTAACATTGATCCGCCACCACTCTTAACACGTAGTGGGTGGATCCCATAGGATTAACATTGATCGGCCACCACTCTTAACACGTAGAGGGTGGATTCCATAGGATTAACATTGATCCGCCACCACTCTTAACACGTAGAGGGTGAATCCCATAGGATTAACATTGATCCGCTACCACTCTTAACACGTAGAGGGTGGATCCCATGGGATTAACATTGATCCGCCGCCACTCTTAACACGTATATGGTGGATCCCATAGGATTAACATTGATCCGCCACCACTCTTAACACGTAGAGGGTGGATCCCATGGGATTAACATTGATCCGCCACCACTCTTAACACGTATAGGGTGGATCCCATAGGATTAACATTGATCCGCCACCACTCTTAACACGTAGAGGGTGGATCCCATAGGATTAACATTGATCCGCCACTGAGTTAGAAAACTCTCATTATGCTCCTTCTTGCGTTATTAGTTTTTCCAAGCATACACTGAAAGCGGTTATTAATAATTTTATTAGATTGCTAACTACCGAGGAGGGAAAGCTACCGTGACGTGGTATGACGTAGTGGAATTCTTGGCCAATCATATGGAGAGGAAGTGCAGAGCTAAATACAAGACTGATCCAGTGATTAAAGGAGAACAGAAATTTATGAGATTCCAACATGGGAAAGTAAACTAGTTCTGTTTTTGTGTATTACAGAAAATATTTCATTTTTTACATTTGTATTTGTATTAGAGATTTTTTAGATTTGTTGAATATAAAATTACCGTGTAAAGATTAGATATAATATTTGAAGAGCAAATGAAATAGTGTTTATTTTTCAAAATTTTTCATTTTCATAAAATTTTGTATTTTTTCTCGTGATTATTGTGACATATTTCTTATATTGTGCCCTACGTTGGGACATATTAATTATATTGAGACATATTTCACGTTATGGTGATTATATTTTGTATATTGTGACTATATTATGACATATTCCCTATAGTGTATATATTCATATTGTGACATATTCATTATATTGTGACATATACTTATATTGTGACTTATTCCCTATATTCTGACTACATTGTGAGATATAACCCATATTGTGACATATTCTCTGTATTGTGATATATTCCTCATATTGTGACTAAATTGTGACATTTCACCATATGGTGACTAAATTTGTGATATAGTTCTTATAGAGTGACATATTCCCTATATTGTGACATAGTCCTTATAGTGTGACAAGGTCTTTATATATGGTAACTATATTGTGACATAGTCCTTATAGTGTGAAGTATTCCCTATATTGTGACATAATCACTATATGGTGACTATATTGTGCATATGGTGATGTAATGAGGTTTGTATTATGTGACATAGTTCCTATAGTGCGACATATTCACATATTCTCTAGTGTGATATATTCCGATTACTGTGACTATATTGTGACATAGTTCCTATATTGTGAGATGTTCCATATATTGTGACATATTCACTATATTTTGAGATATTCCCTATATTGTGACATATTCACTATATTTTGAGATATTCCCTATATTGTGACATTTATTCAGTTGATCATTTACCTTTTCTTTGCAGAGACAATGCGTGGTAAGAATCCTTACGACGTCATCTCCATTCCTCTATCTCTTTGTTGGCAAAGTAAGAGATTTTCTTTTTTAGTATATTTCGTCTACGATATTGTTATTGTTTACGTTATTTAAATTGTTTTCATTGTTGTTGCTGCTGTTGTTATTGCAATTTATACTGCATCCACTGTTGTACTTGTTATACTTTCTCTGGTGACCAGTTGTTTTCATTGTTGCTATTGTTTTCACAAAATAAAATTTTCTTTTTACAGTAGTTCACAATACCAGCATTCTCATCCCAATATTCAATCATCCCAGCTATTCATCCATCCCAATATTCAATCATCCCAATATTCAATCATCCCAGCTATTCATCCATCCCATTCATCCCAGCTATTCATCCATCCCATTCACACCGCTATTCATCCATCCCATTCATCCCCGTTATTCATCCATCCCATTCATCCCCTTTATTCATCCATAGCATTCATCCCCATTATTCATCCATCCCATTCAACCACATATTCATCCATCCCATTTATCCCCGTATTCATCCATCCAATTCATTCCCGTATTCATCCATCTCATTCATCCCTGTATTCATCCGTCCCTTTCATCCCCATATTCATCCATCGCTTTCATTCACGTGTTCATACATCCCTTTCATCCCCGTATTCATTCATCTCTTTCATCCCCGTATTCATCCATCCTTTTCATCCCTTATTCATCCATCCATCCCTTTCATCCCCTTATTCGTCCATCCCTTTCATTCCCTTATTCATCCATTCCTTCCATCCCCTTATTCATCCATCCCTCTCTTCCCCTTATTCATCCATCCCTTTCATCCCCTTATTCATCCATCCCTTTCACCCCCTTATTTATCCATCCCTTTCATCCCCTTATTCATCCATCCCTTTCATCCCCTTATTCATCCATCCCTTTCCTCCCCGTATTAATGCATCATTCCTGTATTCTCACAAAATTAAATTTTCTTTCTCCAAGGTCTCAAATTACACGTTTTCTCACTCCATTCATCCTCATATTCCATTCGCCCATTATTCATTCATCCCATTCATATACGTATCCCATTTATCCATCCTATTCATCTTAGTTGCACATTCATCCATCCCATTCATCCCCGTATTTCTCACAAAATTTAAAATTCTTTTTTTAATATTTCATAATACCCAATATTCTTAACTCACTCATCCCCGTTTCTCGATTTTTCTTGAACTCCTGATAAAATTTCTCTTTCAGGTAGGAGCAGTGAAGATTTACGGATCGGATCTTCATTATCAGCAGACTTTCAACGTCAACCTGGAGATTGTGGAAGAGACGGATGAAGCCCAGCAATTCATGAGGACCACAGTGGCCGAAGTGACCGATGCCTCTTATATGGGGAACTGTCTCTGCTATTGCATCGCATCCACCAGTCGCATCATCCACTTCGTCGACTGCTCTGCCAGTGCTCACTGGGAGTCATTTCGACTTGTGGGTGAGTCAGAAATGCTAAGGGTAGTGATGTTTTGAAATCACGTCAGGGATGTAAAGTAAAATATCTGCCCAGAGATATTCCAAATGGGAAAATCGGGTATGCTGTCTCCTGCAATATTTCTGTTAGTCAGATTTAAGAGGAAAATATTACTTTTGATACTTCTAAAAATGCTCGATCTTTTGCAGTTGTTCAAAATTTTATCTAAGATTAGATTTTTATTGGTCTTGGTTTTCATTCTTGCTACACTTTTAAAAAGAATGGAATTTCTTCTAACGTTGAGTGGAGATATGGCAGCTTCAGCAAGAGAGGTAAGAGTTGGAGATCCAGGAAGCAATCCGAGGCAACATCTTATAGCTTTATTTTGGCAGGTTTCAAGCCTTCTGCAGTCAGTTAGTCAGTCAAAAAAACTCTAGACTACCGGAAACTCGGCGCTTTTCGTCCATCTGTTCCAGAATCGTCAAGAATGGAGCAATTGCCTAAAAGCAAGACCTCACCTTAGTTCAAAGTTCCTTTAAATTCTTTCAAAAAGATCACAATTATGTAGAAATATCAAAGTTTCTTGAAAGCAAAATCTTCTTAAAGAAGGTTCTTCTTGGCCTAATAGACATTTAAGACTCAATTCAGTAACATTATTTCTTTTTAGACTGTTTATTAATCCCCTCCTTTGATTTTCATATTCTCCACAATTAAGAAGCACATGTGATACTGTTTTTTTTTCACACTGCAATGAACACAGTTCGGAGAATTTACTTTTTTCATTTTGAATAAGGAATCGTTTAATAAAGTTGAGCTCGTTCTGAGCCTGGTGATACAGATAATATTCCTTCTGGTCAAACCAAAGTTCCGAAAGGGAGAAATCTCATTCTCAATAATGCTTCCATGATTGAATCTCCCAGATGTTAATACCTCAAAATGATGTTGAAATGTTTCGTTTAATTTTTTCTTGATTATCTTCTTGAGGTGTGTATTTCCCATGTAGGAGTAGAGGGATTTTTCATGCAAGAGTGCTGCTTTTGCCAAATAGTCAGCGAATTCATTACCCTGGATCCCCACATGTGCAGGGATCCATTGTAGTATAAATTCTGCATCATTTTTCATGATGATTGCTGAGGATTTTAATATGCTCTGAAAAATTCTATTATTGCTGGATCGGCAGGAGTCACCTACAAGAAAACGTAAAGAGGAACTGCTGTCTGTTAATAAAATTGTTTTTTGGTGTGACTGTTTAATGCACCATTTAAGTGCGAAGTCAATGGTGTACAATTTTGAGGTGAGAACTTCTGTTGCATTTTGAAGTCGCACTGCCTCAAAATACGAGACTTGAACACAAAAAGTTGCAACAAAAGTATATTTATATCAGTTTTCTTTAACATTATACTGGTAACTATTTATTTTTAAAAATTTGGTGATTTATTTTAAAATATTCATAAATATTTTAATAATATTAAATATATTATTTTATAAAAAAGATAAATACCCCCTCAAGCAGCTGCTTACCACAGAGGTCTGACAGGAGCCTGTCAGTTTATATGCCACAGTAGGAGATCTGAGAGGATGGCAGGACCTCAGCAGAAAAACGACACACACATCCATGCCTAATACCGGGGCTCGAACCCAGGTCCTTTAGATCAGTAGCCAAGCGTGCTAACCACTCGGCCACGGGACGGCTATACTCTTTAAAAATAAATTTATTCCAGTTCAACTTTAGATAAATTAAATCACTTAAATTTTAAACATTTTACATTTCTTCTTTCTTCCATGCTTGATTTGCTCATTGCTATCCTGGCCGGGTGTATCTAGGTGGCCCTGAATGTACCCTGTGAACGTTAAAGAATATGCTGGATGGCCTTGATAGCAGATTTTCGTCACCTAATAGCTATCGAGTGGATTCCCTTCCCAAAACTTCTCTGAATTCTTCAGGTGGTTGTCATCCGGTCATTTAGCCCAGTCTAGAGACAAAAAATGCAGATCAGAAGTAACACCAACCAACTCAACCCTGGCATTCAGGTACTATTTGAAACCGATGAAAATTCTTCAATTGAAGGCCATTCTTGAAATTTCAAAGATGACGTCAGAAGGTGATTGTTGGCGAAAGTTTAAAGCTTTCTGACAAAACGGTTGCATTCGAATGATAAAAATGAAGCATTGTTATTTAAATCTGGTTAAAATCTGCCATTTTACTTTACGCTTTTCAGAAATTGTATGAGTTCTTCGCATTTCTCATCGCATAAACTTGAAGGCATGATACTTTCTCCAATAATTTTTTTATTTCTGTTCAATTGAGCTGATATCGGGTGATTATCTTATGCTCACTCTAAGCATAATATCATATTTTATAATAGCCGCAGTTCCAGGCGGACACTTATGACGTCATCGGTGGTAGAAATTGGCAGTTTCCCTATGGTTCCGCGGCTACTTGAGCGATTGGTTCCTTATTTGGTGGGTTTGTCCCAGTGACGGCTCGCGTATAGGCACTGTGCAACTGCAGCACCCCCAATTTCAACTTGATATTATCGATAACATTTAATATAATGAGTCCATTTTTCTTTAATTCTTTCTTTATACTTACTTGTACAATATATAATCCTTAAGCTTAATGTCAGTAGCCATCCCCCAGTTTATGAAAAAGATACAAAAATCTTTGTATGGAACTGTGCGCTTCACAGTACTAGCGGCGAGGTGTTTGACTGTTGTGCGCATGCGCACATAGGAAGCTACACGCAAGGCTGCAAGGGAGAGAGAGCACTGTCGTTCCCGCAGTGCCGACCCTGGCGTGCTGGTTGAAGGT
>JAWZYU010000941.1:0-60958 GCA_038380435.1 Ryuthela nishihirai | reverse complement strand
TATAATTAAAATATTTAAAAAATATTTATTAAAATATATATGTTTAAAATGTGACCCCTGAAGTAGCGGGTGCTGTTCATAGAGCAAATAAATAAATTAATTTTCATTAATTAAGTTAATCTCATTCACTCTGATCTCCATAACTACGCCCTTGAATATTATTGTATATTAATCATCACGAAGCCATAACCGTGAATAGCAAGCGTAGAAATTATTTGCATGATATTTTTACCATCATGTTAAACCAGGAGGAAATGTACAGGTAGTAGTTGCACTTGGATGGAGTTATCTCTATCTTCCCACTCTTCCGTTCGGGAAGATTGCCAGCATCTTGTTCAGTAGAGAAAATTTTATGCTATGCTTCCAGATAATTAATGCTTACTGTACTTTACCTCCGGACAACAAGTTTTCTCGATTTTAGTCAACTATCCTGAATTTCACGAACCCAATCCCAATTATCACAACTCGCCCGTATTTTCCAAGTGGATTTGAATTTTGCCAACTGTCCTACATTCTGTTAAGTTTCCTCAATTTATCGAACACTCCTTCATTTCACAAAACAAATCTCAATTTTCACAACTCGCCTATATTTTACCAAGTGCAATTGAATTTTGCCAACTACTCTAGATTTTGCCAACTCCCGTAATTTTACAGAAAAAATCGCACTTTTTACATCTTTCTTGAATTTGCCAAGCCACTTCGAATTTTATCAACTCTCCTTAATTGCACAAGAAAGGCACAATTTTCACAACTCCCAGGTATTTTATCAAGTGGCTCCCAATTTTGCCAACTCCCCTGTATTTTATCAAGTGGCTCCCAATTTTGCTAACTCCTCTAGATTTTGCCAAGAGTTCTTGGTTTTTCCAACTCTCCTTAATTTCACAAAACCAATCCCAATTTTTACAACTCACTTGTACTTTACCAAGTGGTTTCCAGTTTTGCCAACTTCCCTAGATTTTGCAAAGTTTTCTCGATTTTATAAACTCTACTTAATTTAACAAAAACAATACCAATTTTCACAAATCGCCCGTATTTTACCAAGTGGATTCGAATTTTGCCAACTGCACTAGATTTTGCCATCTTGCCACAATTTTACAGAAAAAAAATCCCAATTTTACATCACACTTGTTTTTTGCAAAGCCCCTCTGAATTTTGCCAACTCCCCCAAGATTTGCCAACTCTCCTAGATTAGTGCGAAGTTGCCTCAATTTTGCCAAAACACCATAATTTTACAGAAAAAGATTGCAATTTTTACATCTCACCTGAATTTTGTCAACTCTCCATGATTTTGCCAAGTCAGTAAAAATTTTGCCAACTGCCCCTAGATTTTGCCAACTCCCTAAGTTTTGCTAACTCTCCTAGATTTTGCCAACTCGTCATAATTTTACAGAAAAAAATCCAAATTTTCACATCTCACCTGAATTTTGCCAACTCCCCACGATTTTGCCAAGTCATTCCGAATTTTGCCAACACTCTACGTTTTGCCAACTCGCCATAATTTTACAGGAAAAATCTTAATTTTTACATCTCACCTTAATTTTTGCCAACTTCCCACGATTTTGCTAAATCACTCCGAATTTTGCCAACTCCCCAAGATTTTGTCAAGTCACTCCGAATTTTACCAACTGCCCATAGACTTTGCCAACTCGCTATAATTTTACAGAAAACAAATCCTAATTTGTACATCTCACCTGAATTTTGCCAACTCCCCACGATTTTGTCAAGTCACTCCGAATTTTGCCAACTCGCTATAATTTTACAGAAAAAAAATCCTAATTTGTACATCTCACCTGAATTTTGTGAACTCCCCACGATTTTGCCAAGTCACTCCGAATTTTGTCAACTCCCCAAGATTTTGTCAAGTCACTCCGAATTTTGCCAACCCGCTATAATTTTACAGAAAAAAAATCCTAATTTGGACATCTCACCTGAATTTTGCCAACTCCCCACGATTTTGCCAAATCCCTCCGAATTTTGTCAACTTCCCAAGATTTTCTCAAGTCACTCCGAATTTTATCAACTCCCCAAGATTTTGCCAAGTCACTCCGAATTTTGTGAACTCCCCAAGATTTTGCCAAGTCACTCCGAATTTTGCCAACTGCCCCTAGATTTTGCGAACTCGCCATAATTTTACAGAAAAAAAATCCTAATTTCTACATCTCACCTGAATTTTGCCAACTCCCCAAGATTTTGCCCCCAAGTCACTCCGAATTTTGCCAACTCCGTAAGATTTTGCCAAGTTGTCCCGATTTTGCCAACTCACCTTTATTTTACTAAGTGGCATCGAATTTTCCCAACTGCTCTAAATTTTGCCGTCTCTCCATTTTCCAAACTGCCTTAGATTTGCCAAGTTGCCTCGATTTTGACAACTCCCCTTAATTTTCCAAAAAAAAAATTACAAATTTTCCCAAACTCACCTAAATTTTACGAAGTCGCTTCGACTTTTGCCAACTCCGAGTTACTTTGGGGGGGAGAGCCTCTCCCCCCATCCCCCATGGCTACGCCCCCTGCAGACATGACCAATATCTGTTACATAGCTCCCAAGATAATTAAACTGAGACACCTGCTCAAGACGGCAGCCATTCAAAGCAACTGAAGCGCCATCTGCCTGATCAATTTGCATCACATTTGTTTGTTTCCTTTTCTCTTTAGTATGGTTATTAATTATATTATACGGAATTTTATGCAAGGGAAAGATTTTGTTCTTAAATGGTCTGGAGATATCAAAATTTCTGATTCAGATTATGCATATGATTTGGCCCTGTGATAACCCATTGAATACGTCACACGTCTCAAAGAGCTGTATTATTTTCATTGTGTTTAAATTCTGAATTTCTTCTTCCAGGATAGACACGGCACAGGAAACGTCATGCCAGAAATTGATAATAGCCAAGACTGGAAACTTCTCAAAGGAACTGAAAACGACACTCATACCATTTTGATCTTTACCCGGAAATTGATGACATGTGATCCCGATGACCTGGAAATTGATGTAAGTGTCTGATGAACACTGAAGTCTATATAATGAAAATTATTGTGTTTAATAGGGCCGTCCTGCAGTTGCAGATATTAAACTCTGGCAGATTACTGTAGATTTCCGTTAGAATTATCTAACCTATGCTGTGAGCAGAGGAGAATATCCAAGTAATATCCTCCCCTAAGGATTTGTTAGTGGAAATATATACACTCAGTGCTCATTAATTTTTGACCACCTCCCTTATGTCAGTGCTATCTAACTTAAAAGGTTGGGTTGTTTTACCTCTGAGCGGCACTTTTTTTGCACACCATGGGCTAAATGACCAGGTCACATGGACCCCGAAGGCTCAGAGAAGGTTGGGGGAGGGGACCCACTGGAACAGCTGTTGGGAGACAGATGGTAGCCTCCCGTCAAGGCCATCCAGCGTGTTTTTTAACGTTGGGTTGTTTTACCTCTGAGCGGCACTTTTTTTTGCACACCATGGGCTAAATGGCCAGGTCACATGGACCCCGAAGGCTCAGAGAAGGTTGGGGGAGGGGACCCACTGGAACAGCTGTTGGGAGACAGATGGTAGCCTCCCGTCAAGGCCATCCAGTGTGTTCTTTTACGTGCACAGGGTATGGCTCTCCCGCACACGGGGCCACCGCTTAACGTCCCATCCGACGGACGGCGGCCTTTTAAAGCCCATCGGTGTCCCCTACTGACCGTGGGCAGGGCGGGGAATTTTGCGGAGATAAATCTCAAGGCTGACCCAGCTGGGACTCGAACCTGGGAACTACAGATTACGAGCCTGGAGCGACTACCGACTGAGCCACCCCCGCCCCAGGTTTGGGAAGAGAAGCTCGTAAAGATGGAGGAGTAGCACTTTACTTCAGTGAAAGCTTTTCTTTCAAAATATTAAACGATTTGTCAGTTATTACTGATGATTACGAGATTTTGCTTGCAAATCAGGAAATCTGATTATGGGCAGTATTTATCGACTACCTCAGGGTAATGTACAATGATTTCTGTCATATCTAGAATTAGCAGTAAAAAATCACATAATATGTCCTGTAGACATGGAACTCGTGAAATAATGAACTGGAAAAAAAATAGGTTTTGTCATGAGTGGGATTCGAACCCACGTCTCCAGGAAACATGCCTGTTGCGCTACCACTACACTTTTCTTAGCTAGTGTGACGTGTTTTCTCAGTTTGTGAGACGTTATAAACTTTCCGGATTTTTAATTTGATTCGCACAGTGGCGCCATCTATCCGGGACGTGAAAAACAACAAAAGTTAGAATTGTTTTAAACTCATTACTTAATTTGAAATTGATCTTTATATTAATGGGTGACTATAAATTTGATATTATGAACCAAGATGAGAATGTCTTAAATTTAATAGACCTAGTTAATTCATATGATCGTTTTGTTTTAAACAGTGAATTATGGACTAGAGTTGGGAATAAAGGTTTACACTAATTGATTATGGAATTTCGAATGTAGATTGCCAAGATGAAGTCTGATGTCAATAATTACAGATCATTTCCCCACATTTTTTTTGGTTCAAAGGACAAATTTTCGAATGCTACCTAGCATTTATAGATATAGAGAAATAATGATAATAATATTCCGCAATTGCATAGATTAAATCGTATTGATTGGCAATACCTTTATTTAATCAGCGACGTAAATGAAGCATATAATTATTTCATAAATATTTTTATAAATCACTGTAATAAATATTTGCCCACGGGTATTAAGAAGTTCCAAAGGCCAAAGGCTCCTTGGATGACCAAAGATCTGAAAATATTAATAATTAAAAGAGATAGTTTATACAAAAAAGCAAAAGATACCCATTTAGAGGATGATAGCTCTGTATATAAAAAATTTCGTAATTTAGCTACTGCCCAAATCAGACAAAGAACGCCTATTATAACAGTAGATTTGATTCGAGCAAAAATTCTAAACAGAAATGAAAATATCTCAACGATGTTTTGGGTAGAAATAAATGTAAGTCAATAGTAGGTGATATTTCTTCTGATGATAAAATCCATCAGAAGGTTAAATATTGAAGGAATTGGATTTCGATAGTCATCACTGATGACTATGCGAAATCTAGTGTCTACACGTATCACCTAAATTCTTAGATGATATGAAAATTATTACACAACAACAATATGGTTTTCAAAAATAAAAAATCTAATCAGACAGCCATTGCAGTTTTATATGAGCATATTGTCAACCATTTGGATACAAGTCACATTGGATTAGCTGTATATCTTGATTTTACGAAAGCATTTGACAGTGTTAACCACGAAATTTTGTTAAAGAAAATTGAATTTTATGGCCTGAGAGGTAAAATAAACAACTGGTTAAGAAACTACTTATTTCAGAGGAAAGCTCTTGTAGAAGTAAATGGTAGTACATCAGATGAACATTTTATTTATCGAGGTGTGCCTCAAGGTTCGATTCTTGGTCCGATCCTTTTCCTACTTTACATTAACGACTTAGTAAAGTTACACATTTATTCAAAGATGTTATTATATGCTGATAATACAAGCATTATTGATTTCAACCAAGATTCTGCAAGCCTGATTAGCAGTGTTAACTACTCTCTAAATATTATATCTGAATGGTGCAGACATAACAATTTATTTATAAATGTCAAGAAATCTAAATACATGATTTATAAAAATAAAAGCAAAAATATCGATGAGAAATGTTTCGATGTGAAAATCAATGAAATTAAGCTAAAGAAATGCATGAATATAAATTCTTAGGAATTTTGATCGGTGAAAATCTGAACTGGTCATTTTATGTAAAGCAGCTGAAAATCATTCTGTCAAGGAATATTGGTACGATAGGTAAAATACGTCATCTGGTTAACAAACAAATTTTGACAAATTTATACTACTCTTTCATTTATTCTTATATAACATATGGAATTTTAGTCTGGGGTAATACTTTTGACTATAATCTGAATGCTATATATCGTCTTCAGAAAAGAATTGTTAGATATATTGTTGGTAAAAGATATTATGATCCCGTGGCACATTTATTTTCTGAGGTTAAAATTCTTAATGTCTATAATAATTACAAACTGATATCAGGAAACTTTGTGTATTCGATTACAATGAGATTGATTAAATTGGATGGATTTAAAGACTATTTTCAGAGTCTTTCGAATTTTCATAATTATGAAACACGTCATAGAGAGGATCTGAGTATATCTATGTGTCGATTGTCAATTGGGCAGAGATCTATCAAATACAATGCAGTAAAAATTTGGTCTGAATTTCCTGATGATGTTAAAAATGCAAAATTATTTTAAATCAAATGTAGAACGTTTCTTCTTACAAAGCAATGAAACCTTCTTCTATGTATCAGTGTAATATGTCATAACCATTTGACCTTTTATACTATTGAATTATTGTACTATTTGAATTATTGTATGCATTACTGTTGTCATAATTGAACTAAAGGAAATAGGGAGCATTAACTAAAAATAAGCGTCAGCTTACTATGCTCTCCTTTTTTGTTTCTCTTTTCCTGTTAATCACTAATATTTTAATATGATTGCTATTTCCCTTTTCGAATGCAATTGATATTGCTCAACTATTTCACATCTCGATTTTTCTCGTGTAAGTATCAATTGTTATTAGATAATTAAACTATGTAAATGTATATTGTACTGACTGGTGGAATAAAATAAAGGTTATTATTATTATTATATAAATCTTTAATGAACGGATATTGTTCAAAATCGAAATTTAGACGGTTTAATTGACATCTTATATTTATCTTCAGTGATATGTTCCCATAAAAATTATTTAATCAGTTACTGAGCTTTAAATTTGATTCTCGATTAACATAAGATTAGGATGTTTTCATTTTCTTTTGTCCCTTGCTTGCAGAAGAACGATATTTTTTCTCTCCTTTACACTCTTTCCAGGCCCATCAGATAATTCCCGATTCTGCCAACAAAAGAAGTAAATTTTTTTTTTGTAATCACGAAGTGTATATGTAAAAATTTCGGAAAAAAATATTAATAGGAGTGACGGAGTACCTTTTGTAGGTCTTAAGGTAGCAGCAGTTTTCTCTACCAACTAGATTTTGCATTTGTACATCTCTACAGGAATAGGAGTGGTTAGGGTGATTCGTAATCTGAAGTTCCCAGGTTCGAGTCCTCACTGGGCCAACGTTGAGGTTTATTTTCTCAAAACTCCTCGTTCTGCCCATGGTCAGTAGGGGGCACCGATGTACCGATGGGCTTCGAAAGGTCGCCGTCTGTCGGATGGATCGTTAAGCAGTGGCTCCGTGTGCGGGAGAGCCTTACCCTGCGTATGTTGAAGAACACGCTGGATGGCCTTGACGGAGGCTACCATCTACCTCCTAACAGCTATTCTATTGAGTCCCCTCCCGCAACCTTCTCTGAGCTTTCGGGGTCCTTGTGACCTGGCCATTTACCCATTGTGTGCAAAAAAGTGCCTCTCAGAGGTAAAACTACCCAACCAACCAACTGATGGCCTTCCGTCGGATGGATCGTTAAGCCGTGGCCCCGTGTGCGGGAGAGTCTTATCCTGTGTACGTTGAAGAACACGCTGGATGGCTTTGACGGAGGCTACCATCTACCTCCTAACAGCTATTCTAGTGAGTCCCCTTCCGCAACCTTCTCTGAGCTTTCGGGGTCCTTGTGACCTGGCCATTTACCCATTGTGTGCAAAAAAGTGCCTCTCAGAGGTAAAACTACCCAACCAACCCAACTGATGGCCTTCCGTCGGATGGGTCGTTAAGCCGTGGCCCCGTGTGCGGGACAGCCTTACCCTGTATACGTTAAAGAACACGCTAGATGGCCTTGACAGGAGGCTACCATCTGTCTCCCAACACCTGTTCCAGTGGATCCCCTCCCCAAATCTTCTCTGAGCCCTTGGGGTCCATGTGACCTGATCATTTAGACCATTGTGTGCAAAAAAAAATCCCACTCAGAGGTAAAACAATCCAACCCAACAGGAATAGGAGTATAAAAAGCTGAGGAACATAGCTTTTTTTTTAAAATAGATATCCTTAGTAATTTTTGTTCATAGGTCTTAAAAACTTGATTTTAGATGCATATGCTAAGCAGCAGGGGCGTATCAAACTACAGTCGCTCAAAAAAATATCCGAACACTATGGTTGATTACAGAATTCAGAAAAAATATCTGGCAACTATTTTTTTTTAGAAATTAGTGATCTGGCTTTTTTAGAAATTAGTGATTCTTTCGAACGGGGAGTTATGGGTTCGAGCCCCGGGTAAAGCATGGCTGTTTGTGTCGTTTTTCTGATGAGGTCCTGCCATCCACACAGACCTTCTACTATGGCATATAAACTGACAGGCTCCTGTCAGACCTCTGTGGCAAGTAGCTGCTTGAGGAGGTATTATTATTTATTATTATAATTTCATTCAGTAAAATATTTCGCAGTCAGTATAATCTACCATTTACGTACACATCTCGTGTTTTTATTTAGGTTAAAACCAAATTGGATTTTTTTTAAATGCACTAAAATAAACAGAAAAATAATTTCCGTTTGTAATTAAATTTCTATTTCAGTACGTTCAAATTTATGTAAAACATCTTAAATTTTCCGTTTATGTATTTCTATAATTCAATTTATTTAACCCTTTGTAAGTGGGAATATTTTTCAACAGTGAGGACCCCCCCCCCCCAAAAAAAAAAGAACCCCCCTTCCCCCCCTCACGAACAGCTTGGGACTCCTCAAATTATTTTCGTCTAAGGCCTCCAGATATTTTAACCCGAAAGTGGAAGGCTCCATTTGTCTACTATTGTGTCTTAACCCTCCATTGCATGCAAAAAAAAAGATTGCTCAGAATTAGAACAATGCAACCAATTTTTGAATTGAGGAGAAGTAGAGTAATTTATATTAAAAAAAAAAACTTTCCCACGCCGGGAATCGAACCCGGGCCTCCTGGGTGAAAGCCAGGTATCCTAACCACTAGACAACGTGGGAGATACTAGTTTCCTCTTTACTGTGGTAATCCACCAGTAGAAAGTTGCGAAAGTTCATTTAGCTGAAACGTAGTGTTTTTTTTTACGAACAGTGTTTTTTATCCAAATTGAAAAGTGGCTCGTCCCTCTAAGATGGGCAGGATGAGTATTATGGGCACTGGCAGAAATATTCACAGGAATGACGAGGAATATTTTCACTTTGTCGCCTTTGTGTAAGCTACAACCTTTTGATTTCTGTCCGTCTGTATGTAGACTGCAAACGTTTTTGTTTTTATATATAAATTTAAAAAAAGTTTATATTATATTTTTAAATAATATAATATATATATTTTTATTATAGTGTATTTTTTCTTGAGGGATTGGATGGGTATTGATGAAATGTAGCGATTCGAATTTTCAGATTCTCCCAAAAGTTATAATTGCGCCCTCTAGTAGTGAAAAATTTTGAAAACTGAAACAGAATTTTGCAAATGATGTGTTTTTGTTAAAAAGTTGAAGTTTTTTTTGGTGAAGTGTAAAGGTCCTGAACTTTACTTTCCTAACAGTGAATTTACCATTCACTCTAAGAGGGACGAGTTTGGGTTGTTTTACCTCTGAGCGGCACTTTTTTGCACACCATGGGCTAAATGGCCAGGTCACATGGACCCCGAAGACTCAGAGAATGTTGGAGGAGGGGACCCACTGGAACAGCTGTTGGGAGACAGATGGTAGCCTCCGTCAAGGCCATCCAGCGTGTTCTTTAACGTGCACAGGGTATGGCTCTCCCACACACGGGGCCATGGCTTAACGTCCCATCCGACGGACTTTCCAAGCCCATCGGTGTTCCCTACTGACCGTGGGCAAGGCGGGGAATTTTGCGGAGATAAATCTCAACGCTGACCCAGCTGGGACTCGAACCTGGGAACTACAGATTACGAGCCTGGCGCGCTACCGACTGAGCAACCCCCGCCCCCTAAGAGGGACGAGGATGGCTCGTAATCTGCAGTTCCAAGGTTTGAATCCCGCTTGGGAAAGGGGCACCGATAGGTTTGAAAAGGAATAACGGAAAAAAAAAATTTTTTTTAAAGGAATAACCACGGCTTAACAGCCCATCCATCGGATGGGCTGTTAAGCCGTGGTCCCGTGTGCGGAAGAGCCACACCCTATGCACGTTAAATAACACTGGATGGCCTACACGGGAGGCTACCATCTGTCTCCCAACTGCTGTCCAGTCCGACCCCTTATTAGACCATTGTGGGCCGAGAAAAAAGTGTTTCTCAGAGGTAAAACATTAAACCTATATTTTTATGCAAGAAAAAAAAAAAATAGTAATTTACATTCGGGAAAAAAAAAAAAATTCCCACGCCGGGAATCGAACCCGGGCCTCCTGGGTGAAAGCCAGGTATCCTAACCACTAGACAACGTGGGATATAACTAACGTTTGTAAACTGTGGAAATCCACCAGTAGTCGGTTGCGATAGTTGGTTTAGATGAAACGTAGTGTTGGTTTTTTTTTTATAAAGAGTGATTTTTATTCAAATTGAAAAGCGGCTCGTTTCTCTTAAGATGGGAAGGATAAAAAAGTATTATGATTACTTGCAGAAATATTCCAAGAATGCCGAGGGTTTTTGCGCTCGCTATAAAAATCTAACCGAAGTAAACATATTAAAAGATAATAAAAATGCAAAGTGATTTAATTACTAAGAACACTCCTAATATTAAATAATTTCAATTCCAAAATATCTTAAATAACTTATTATTTATCATATCTTAACGAAATTGAAAAAAAATAATAGGAACATGCTGTATTAATTATTCTGGCAATTATTAAAAATCCTTCATTAAATATATTATATATGCACTTACCTCTAGCCGCATAGGCATGTTATCCCAGGGAGAGGGGCGGTGGTGGCTCAGTCGGTAGCGCGCCAGGCTCTTAATCTCTAGTTCCCAGGTTCGAGTCCCATCTGGGTCAGCGTTGAGATTTATCTCCGCAAAATTTCCCCGCCCTGCCCACGGTCAGTAGGGGACACCGATGGGCTTGAAAAGGCCGCCGTCCGTCGTATGGGACGTTAAGCCGTGGCCCCGTGTGCGGGAGAGACATACCCTGTGCACGTTAAAGAACACGCTAGATGGCCTTGACGGAAGGCTACCATCTGTCTCCCAACAGCTGTTCCAGTGGGTCCCCTCCCCCAACCTTCTCTGAGCCTTCGGGGTCCATGTGACCTCGCCATTTAGCCCATGGTGTGCAAGAAAAGTGCCGCTCAGAGGTAAAACAACCCAAATATCCCAAGGAGTTATCAAGCAAAAATGGCGACAAAATTAAGCTAACTTCACATTCCCGTCAAATCACACACGTGACACGCGACTACACGTTACCCACCCAAAAGAAACAAAACAAAGAACCATAGGCCACCCCCAACCCACCAACCAATGGTTACGTTTTACGTTATACTTTACACCACGACGTAATACGCTTATTGAGCAGTGCCATCTGTTGGCTGAGGGCCATGAACAACAAACCGACCAAATCTTGTTTCTTATGTCACACATCCATATAGTGTATTTAATACCAATATCAACCCAATTCATTTCTGAATGCTGACAAATAATGTGATTTATATTCGAAATAAAAAAAAGTTACTTCCCACGCCGGGAATCGAACCCGGGCCTCCTGGGTGAAAGCCAGGTATCCTAACCACTAGACAACGTGGGAGATGAAGAATTATATCTAACTGTGGCAATCCCACAGTAGAGCGTTTTGACTCGTCCATTGGCTGAAACGTAGGAATTTTTTTCCATATGAACAGTAGTTTTTATTCAAAAGGGATTCCTTTCTATAAGAGGGTAAGAAGGGCAGGATAAATAAGTGTTATCGACACCACCACCACCAACAACAACAATAAAACAATCACTGTGTTCAAGATCAACCAAGATCAAAAGGTTTTGCGTCCTTACCAAAATTTAAGTGGAATAAAAGATATTAAACTCAACATAATAATAAAAGGTGAAACTGATTTAATTATAAATTTATTAATTTAATCTCATTTATTAGAGTTATATTTTATATTATTTCCGAAAAAAAATAACAAAATGCTTCTTAACTTTTTCACTCTGTCGTCTGTCTGTAGATGTTGAATTGTTAGATTTTATAAGTAAATTAAAAAATTCCTTTTGGTTTGGATAGCTATTAATGAAATAATAATTTGGATAGGTATTGATGAAATATTACTGTGGATAGGTATTGATGAAATATTAGTTTGGGATGGGTATTGATGAAATATTGTTGTGCATAGGTACTAATGGTACTGATGTACAGACAGATGGTAGCCTCCCGTCAACGCCATCCAGCGTGTTCTTTAACCACTCGGCCATGGGACGTCTAAATAAATACCCCCTCAAGCAGCTGCTTGCCACTGAGATCTGACAGGAGCCTATCAGTTTATATGCCATAAGTGAAATGTCTGAGAGGATGGCAGGCCCTCAGCAGAAAAACGACACAAACAGCCATGCCTTACCCGGGGCTCGAACCCAGGTACCTTAGATCAGTAGCCAAGCGTGCTAACCACTCGGCCATGGGACGTCTAAATAAATACCACCTCAAGCAGCTGCTTGTCACAGAGATCTGACAGGTGCCTGTCAGTTTATATGCCATAGTAGAAGATCTGAGAGGATGGCAGGATCTCAGCAGAAACGACACAAACAGCCATGCCTTACCCGGGGCTCTAACCCAGGTCCCTTAGATCAGTAGCCAAGCGCGCTAATAGCACGTCGATAACACAAGTCATGTCAAAATGAAATCTTTGGAATATCTAGTGTCAATTTGAAAATCTCTCGCGGCACACAGTTTGCGAGACACTGGTTTAGATGAAACGTAGTGTTCGTTTTTTTTTTATAAACAGTTGTTTTTTATTCAAATTGAAAAGCGGCTCGTTTCTCTTAAGATGGGAAGGATAAAAAAGTATTATGATTACTTGCAGAAATATTCCAAGAATGCCGAGGGTTTTTGCGCTCCCTATAAAAATCTAACCGAAGTAAACATA
The DNA here is from genome assembly GCA_038380435.1 of Ryuthela nishihirai. Lineage (NCBI taxonomy): Eukaryota > Metazoa > Arthropoda > Arachnida > Araneae > Heptathelidae > Ryuthela > Ryuthela nishihirai. The sequence goes on along the minus strand of JAWZYU010000941.1, from coordinate 47,971 downwards.
TTAAAAGATAGTAAAAATGCAGGGTGGTTGAATTACAGAAAAATTCATTCTTTTTTATCTCATTTATTAGAGTTATATTTTTAATCGTTTTCGAAAAAAAACAACAACGCTAATGTTTTCACATTGTTGCCTCTCTGTAAGCTTTGTTGCTGGGTTGTTTTACCTCTGAGCGGCACTTTTTTGCACACCATGGGCTAAATGGCCAGGTCACATGGACCCCGAAGGCTCAGAGAAGGTTGGGGGAGGGAACCCACCTTAACAGCTGTTGGGAGACAGATGGTAGCCTCCCGTCAACGCCATCCAGCGTGTTCTTTAACGTGTACAGCTCTCCCGAACACGGGGCCACGGCTTAACGCCCCATCCGTCGGACGGCGGCCTTTCCAAGCCCATCGGTGTCCCCTACTGACCGTGGGCAGGGAATTGTTGCGGAGATAAATCTCAACGCTGATCCAGCTGGGACTCGAACCTGGGAACTACAGATTACGAGCCTGGCGCGCTACCGACTGATTATCGATTACGAGCCTGGTGCGAAAGTTCATTTAGCTGAAACGTAGTGTTTTTTTTTATGAATAGTGGTTTTTATCCAAATTGAAAAGTGGCTCGATTTTCTAAGAAGGGCAGGATGGGTAAGTTTTATGGGCACTTGCAGAAATATTCACAGGAATGCCGAATGTTTTTGCGGTCCCTATAAAAATCTAACCGAAGTAAAATGGATTAAACGATAATAAAAATGCAAGGTGATTTAATTACCAAGAACACTCCTAATATTAAATAATTTCAATTCCAAATTATCTTAAATAACTTATTATTTATGATATCTTAAAGAAATTAAAAAAAATAATAGGAACATGATGTATTAATTGTTCCTATTCTGGATATTATTAAAAATCCTTCATTAAATATATAATATATATGCACTTACCTCTAGCCACATAGGCATGTTATCCCAAGGAGAGGGGTGGGGGTGGCTCAGTCGGCAGCGCGTCAGGCTCGTAATCTGTAGTTCCCAGGTTCGAGTCCCAGCTGGATCAGCGTTGAGATTTATCTCCGCAAAATTCCCCTCCATGCCCACGGTCAGTAGGGGACACCGATGGGTTTGGAATAGGCCGCCGTCCGTCGGATGGGACGTTAAGCCGTGGCCCCGTGTGCGGGAGAGCCATACCCTGTGCACGTTAAAGAACACGCTGGATGGCCTTGACGGGAGGCTACCATCTGTCTCCCAACAACTGTTCCAGTGGGTCCCCTCCCCCAAGGGGCGGGGGTGGCTCAGTCGGTAGCGCGCCAGGCTCTTAATCTCTAGTTCCCAGGTTCGAGTCCCACCTGGGTCAGCGTTGAGATTTATCTCCTCAAAATTACCCGCCCTGCCCACGGTCAGTAGGGGACACCGAAGGGCTAGGAAAGGCCGCCGTCCGTCGGATGGGACGTTAAGCCGTGGCCCCGTGTGTGAGAGAGACATACTCTGTGCACATTAAAGAACACGCTGGATGGCCTTGACGGGAGGCTACCATCTGTCTCCCAACAGCTGTTCCAGTGAGTCCCCTCCCCCAACCTTCTCTGAGCTTTCGTCCATGGACCTGGCCATTTAGCACATGGGTGTCCATGTGACCTGGCCATTTAGCACATGGTGTGCAAGAAAAGTGCCGCTCAGAGGTAAAACAACCCAAATATCCCAAGGAGTTATCAAGCAAAAATGGCGACAAAATCAAGCTAACTTCACATTCCCGTCAAATCACACACGTGACTACACGTTACCCACCCAAAAGAAACAAAACAAAGAACCATAGGCCATCCCCACCCCAACCCACCAACCAATGGTTACGTTTTACGTTATACTTTACACCACGACGTAATACGCTTATTGAGCAGTGCCATCTGTTGGCTGAGGGCCATGAACAACAAACCGACCAAATCCTGTTTCTTATGTCACACATCCATATAGTGTATTTAATACCAATATCAACCCAATTCATTTCTGAATGCTGACAAATAATATGATTTATATTCGAAATAAAAAAAAAATTTACTTCCCACGCCGGGAATCGAACCCGGGCCTCCTGGGTGAAAGCCAGGTATCCTAACCACTAGACAACGTGGGAGATGAAGAATTATATCTAACTGTGACAATCCCTCAGTAGAGCGTTGTGACTTTCCATTGGCTGAAACGTAGGAATTTTTTTCCACATGAACAGTAGTTTTTATTCAAATTAAAAAGGGGTTCCTTTCTATAAGAGGGTAAGAAGGGCAGGATAAATAAGTGTTATCGACACCACCACCACCACCAACAACAAAAAAAACCAATCACCCTGTTCAAGATCAACCAAGATCAAAAGGTTTTGCTGTCCTTACCAAAATTTAAGTGCAATAAAAGATATTAAACTCAACATAATAATAAAAGGTGAAACTGATTTAATTTCTTACAAATTTATTAATTTAATCTCATTTATTAGAGTTATATTTTATATTATTTCCGAAAAAAAATAATAAAAATGCTTCTCAATGTTTTCACTCTGTCGTCTGTCTGTAGATAGATGTTCAACTGTTAGTTTTTATAGGAAAGTTAAAAAATTCCTTTTGGTTTGGATAGCTATTAATGAAATAATAATTTGGATAGGTATTGATGAAATATTACTGTGGATAGGTACTGTTGAAATATTACTGTGGATAGGTATTGATGAAATATTACTGTGGATAGGTATTGATGAAATATTAATTTGGATAGATATTGATGAAATATTAATTTGGATAGGTATTGATGAAATATTAGTGTGGATAGGTATTGATGAAATATTAGTGTGTATAGGTATTGATGAAATATTACTGTGGATAGGTATTGATGAAATTTTAATTTTGTTAAGTATTGATGAAATAATAGTTTGGGATGAGTATTGATGAAATATTAGTTTGTACCGGTATTAATAAAACATTACGATTCGTATTTTCCCAATTCTCCCGAAATGTGTAATTGCCCCCTCTAACTTTTTGAAAATGGCAAAATTTTAAACGAGTATTGCAAACGAATAAAATAGTTCATAAAGTTGAAAATTTTATGGTGAAATATAAAGGCCACGAAGTTTGATTTGACCACAATGATTTTTCACATTTCTCCCCGTGGAGGAATGTAACTTTTTTTCCTTTTAAGTTGGGTTGTTTTACCTCTGAGCGGCACTTTTTTGCACACCATGGGCTAAATGGCCAGGTCACAAGGACCCCGAAGGCTCAGAGAAGGTTGGGGGAGGGGACCCACTGGAACAGCTGTTGGGAGACACATGGTAGCCTCCCGTCTAGGCCATCCAGCGTGTTCTTTAACGTGCACAGTGTATGGCTCTCCCATACACGGAGCCACGGCTTATCGTCCCATCCGACGGACGGCGGCCTTTCCAAGCCCATCGGTGTCCCCTACTGACCGTGGGCAGGGCGGGTAATTTTTCGGAGATAAATCTCAACGGTGACCCAGCTGTGACTCGAACCTGGGAACTACAGATTACGAGCCGGGCATGCTACCGACTGAGTCACCCCCGCCCAAAAATTTAGTAATCGTAATGAGCTCTGTTTTATCACACATTGCGTGATAACACAGAGACTACAATTACTTTCGTTTTAAGAGAAAATTACTTGTGTTTAGAGATAAACTGAAAATTTTCTTTGAATTGGGCAATGCTGATCAAATATGATGATCCACACTTTCCTAGTTACCCAAAATGTTAAATTGCTTCCTCTAACGGTGGAGAAATTTGAAGATTTCAAAACTTTAAATGAATGTTACATACGATTTATTTGGGCTAGAAATTTGATATTTTAGTAATTGAGTACGATTATCAAGGGGTTGACATTGGAAGCAGCAATTTTCTGTTTTGAGAGATTAAGGGCAAATTTCTCAGATATAGAACAATTGAATTCTTTCCACAATGCATTTGATCTTAGATATTAAATTTTGATTTTTACTCTTATAAGAGATAGGTTTTTTTTTTCGCTAAAACAGGTATGATCTATTTTAGAAAAGGGCTAGAGTGGTTGGTTGACCTTACCTCTGAAACGGCACGTTTTTGCACACCATGGGTTAAATGGCCAGGTCACAAGGACTCCGAAAGCTCAGAGAAGGTTGGAGGAGGGGACCCACTGAAACTGTTGAGAAAATGATGGTTACCTCCCGTCAAGGCCATCCAGCGTGTTCTTTAACGTGCACAGGGATGGTTCTCCCACACACAGGGTCACGGCTTAACGTCACATCTGACAGACGGCGGTCTTTCCAAGCCCATCGGTGTCCCCTACTGACCGTGGGCAGGGCGGGGAATTTTGCGGAGATAAATCTCAACGGTGTCCCAGCTAGAACTCGAACCTAGGAACTACAGATTACAAGCCTGGGGCACTACCGTCTGAGCCACTCCCGCCCCAGAAAATGACAGTTCTGTATCATTTTATATATACTGACGTAACAACGCAATATTTAATTTAGAGGCATATAAGAGTAACTTTTATTTAATTACAGGAGAGTACAATGCGGGTGATCTATGCCTTTTCCGCTGATGATCCAGTGTCAGAACATCAAGTGAATTACCATGGTAACATCAACAGAGGGACTCGCAGCATCATGCTTTTGCAGCCAGACACCAAAAGAGACATCTCTGTGGAAGGACTTCCTTACTGGGATGTTCGCTCACCTAATGTAAGTTGACGAAATGTGATCTGTCTCAAAATTTAGTGAACAGAATATTAGTACACTAATTCCATTTCAAATTCTGAAATGAACCTATTTCTGTAAGGGGCGGGGGTGGCTCAGTTGGTAGCGCGCCAGGCTCGTAATCTGTAGTTCCCAGGTTCCAGTCCCAGCTGGGTCAGCGTTGAGATTTATCTCCGCAAAATTCCCCGCCTTGTCCACGGTCAGTAGGCGACACCGATGGGCTTAGAAAGGCCGCCGTCCGTCGGATGGGACATTAAGCCGTGGCCCCGTGTGCGGGGCCACGGCTTAATGTCCATCCGACGGACGGCGGCTTTGACGGGAGGCTACCATCTGTCTTCCAACAGCTGTTCCAGTGGGTCCCCTCCCCCAACATTCTCTTAGCCTTCGGGGTCCTTGTGACCTGGCCATTTAGCCCATGGCATGCAAAAAAGTGCCGCTCAGAGGTAAAACAACCCAACCCTATTTCTGTATTCTTGAAAAGTCCCGTGGCAGAGTTGTTAAGGTGCTTAGTTAGTGACAAAAATGACTTGGGTTCGAATCCCGGGCATGGATGTTTGTTTTGTCTTTCTGCTGAGGTCCCATCATCCTCGCAAACCTTCTACTATGGCACAAAAACTGACTTCTGTCAAAAATAGTAATGTCTAATGTCATGAAATATGTTAGCTTTTGTGGAGTCATTATAAATCCACATGAAGTTTGTAGAGAAATACGTACAATTCTAGGACTGTTTTTTATATCAGACATAAACGCTGTGATCACGAATTATGACCATCCACCCAATGAGAGATTATCTCTTATTGTCGTTTTGAGATTTCTTTTTTCATAAATGGGAATTCCTTTCATGATAATATGCAATCACGCGTACCCATTTCATGGTAATAGGTAATCTTTGAACACTTTTCATTGTAATAGGTAATCTCATGAATCCATTTCAAGGAAATAGGTAATCGAATGAACCCTTTTCATGGCAATAGGTAATCTTTGAAACCTTTTCATGGTAATAGGTAATCTCATGAACCCATTTCATGGTAATAGGTAATCTTTGAACCCTTTTCATGGTAATAGGTAATCTCATGAATCCATTTCATGGTAATAGGTAATCGAATGAACCCATTTCATGGTAATAGGTAATCTCATAAATCCATTTTATGGTAATAGATAATCTCATGAATCCATTTCATGGTAATAGGTAATCGAATGAACCCATTTCATGGTAATAGGTAATCTCATAAATCCATTTTATGGTAATAGGCAATCACATGAACCCATTTCATGGTAATAGGTAATCCCATGAACCCATTTCATGGTAATAGGCAATCTCATGAACCCATTTCATGGTAATAGGTAATCTCATGAACCCATTTCATGGTAATAGGCAATCGCATGAACCCATTTCGTGGTAATAGGTAATCTCATACACCTATTTTTATGGTAATAGGAAAACTCATGAACCCATTTCATAGTAATAGGTAATCTCATGAATCCATTTCATGGTAATAGGTAATCTCCTAAATCCATTTCATGGTAATAGGTAATCTCCTAAATCCATTTTATGGTAATAGCAATCTCATGAACCCATTTCATGGTAATAGGTAATCTCATGAACCAATTTCATGGTAATAGGTAATCTCATGAACCAATTTACCATGAAAATAGATCAGTTTCTGATCAGTATATGACTTGAGTCTATACTGGCCTTAACTGGCATAGTGGCCTAAAGCCTTAACTGGCATAGTGGTTAGGCAGCTAGCGACCGTTCCAGCAAGGCAAACTTTGTGTGTTGTGTTAGCTCTAACTAAGGCAGTGGTCAGCAGTGACTTCGGTCTTAGTAGGGCATGTCCTTGTATGAGAAGGCCTTTATTAAGCTAGGAGTAACTTCTAGGATTCTTCTCTGTCCTATATGTTGCAAATAAAAAAAAAATTTCATGGTAACAGGTAATCTCATGAACCCATTTCACGGTAATAGGTAATCTCATACACCTATTTTTATGGTAATAGGAAATCAAATGAATCCATTTCATAGTAATAGGGAATCTCATGAACCCATTTCATAGTAACAGGTAATCTCATGAACCCATTTCATGGTAAGAGGAATCTCATGAACCATTTTATGGTAATAGTAATCTCATGAACCCATTTCATGGTAATAGGTAATCTCATGAACCAATTTCATGGTAATAGGTAATTTTTATGAAGCCATTCCATGGTAATAGGTAATCGCAGGAACCCCTTTCGTGGTAATAGGCAATCTCATAAATCCATTTTATTGTAATAGGTAATCTCATAAATCCATTTTATTGTAATAGGTAATCTCATAAATCCATTCACGGAAAAAGGTAATCTCATACACCTATTTTTATGGTAATAGGAAATCTAATGAATCCATTTCATAGTAATAGGTAATCTCATGAACCCATTTCATAGTAACAGGTAATCTCATGAACCCATTTCATGGTAAGAGGAATCTCATGAACCATTTTATGGTAATAGTAATCTCATGAACCCATTTCATGGTAATAGGCAATCTCATGAACCAATTTCATGGTAATAGGTAATTTTTATGAACCCATTTCATGGTAATAGGTAATCGCAGGAACCCCTTTCGTGGTAATAGGCAATCTCATAAATTCATTTTATTGTAATAGGTAATCTCATAAACCCATTCACGGAAAAAGGTAATCTCATACACCTATTTTTATGGTAATAGGCAATCTCATGAACTCGTTTTATGGTAAGAGGTAATCGCATGAATCCATTTCGTAGTAATAGGTAATAGCATGAACCATTTTTTGGTAATAGATAACATCATAAACCCATTTTATGGTAATAGGTAACCTCATGAACCCGTTTCATTGTAATAGGTAATCTCATAAACCCGTTTCATTGTAATAGGTAATCTCATAAACCCGTTTCATTGTAATAGGTAATCTCATGAACCCGTTTCATTGTAATAGGTAATCTCATAAACCCATTTTATGGTAATAGGTAACCTCATGAACCCATTTCATTGTAATAGGTAATCTCATAAACCCATTTTATGGTAATAGGTAACCTCATGAACCCATTTCATTGTAATAGGTAATCTCATGGACCCGTTTCATTGTAATAGATAACCTCATGAACTCATTTCATGGTAATAGGTATTCTCACGAATCCATTTCATGATAAAATGCATATATATTCTTCAGAACGCCTTTCGTTGTAATGCATAAACTTGGAAACCTATTTCATGGTAATATGTAACCTTGCGAACTCCTTTTATGGTAATATATAATTTCGCGAATCCTTTTATATGTAATATATATATATTTTCATGGCAATATATTATCTCACGAACCGCCTTAAAAAAGTGTTTTGGAGTGATCGTGTCATTGTCGCGTGCTGTGTTCTAGGAAAGAATTTCTATTGAATACAAATTCAGATAAAGATATTTTCCGTTTCTGATCAATATATAACTTGAGTCTAGTAAAAGAATAATAAAATAATAAAATAAAAAAAGGAAGAATATTTAATTCCAGAGAGACTATTTAAAATTTATTAGCACTATTTTTTGCAATATGTCATTGGCTTTGTTGACACTTTTTACATAGTAATTTTCAGTTGGGTTGGGTTGTTTTACCTCTGAGGGCACTTTTTTGCACACCATGGCCTAAATGGCCAGGTCACATGTACCCCGAAGGCTCAGAGAAGGTTGGGGGAGGGGACCCACTGGAACAGCTTTTGGGAGACAGATGGTAGCCTCTCGTCAAGGCCATCCAGCGTGTTCTTTAACGTGCAAAGGGTATGGCTCTCACACACACGGCGCCACGGCTTAACGTCCCATCCGACGGACGGCGGCCTTTCCAAGCCCATCGGTGTCCCCTACTGACCGTGGGCAGGGCGGGGAATTTTGCGGAGATAAATCCCAACGCTGGGTTGTTTTACCTCTGAGCGGCACTTTTTTGCACACCATGGGCTAAATGGCCAGCTAATGGACCCCGAAGGCTCAGAGAAGGTTGGGAGAGGGGACCCACTGGAACAGCTGTTGGGAGACAGATGGTAGCCTCCCGTCAAGGCCATCCAGCGTGTTCTTCAACGTGCACAGGGTATGGCTCTCTCGCACACGGGACCACGGCTTAACGTCCCATCCGACGGACGGCGGCCTTTCCAAGCCCATCGGTGTCCCCTACTGACCGTGGGCAGGGCGGGGAATTTTGCGGAGATAAATCTCAACGCTGACGCAGCTGGGACTCGAACCTGGGAACTACAGATTACGAGCCTGGCGCGCTACCGACTGAGCCACCCCGCCCCATTATAAATACCCCCCCCCCCCCCCCCCCCCCGTAATTTTCAGAAAGGAGTGAATGAATTTCGGTAAATGTAAACGTCAATAATATTTTTTTGCAACTTTTCAGTATACCATACCTGGTCATGCTGATACCGTTTATTGGTGTAAAATATTGAAAGGCCCACAACTCCCAAGAAAGCATCATATTGTCAGGGTAAGTGCCATTTTGTATTTTGTAGAAATGCGTTTAAACGTTAATATTATATGTACACAATTTGTAAAGTAGTTTGCATTCAAATCCAATCATTAAAATAGAATATCAATATTTCAAAGTGTTTTTTTTTTTTTCAAATAAATAATTACGAAAAGTAATTGTGTGTACAGTCGCCCAAAAAAATATCCGAACACTATGGTCCCATGGCCGAGTGGTTAGCACGCTTGGCTACTGATCTAAGGGACCTGGGTTCGAGCCCCGGGTAAGGCATGGCTGTTTGTGTCGTTTTTCTGCAGAGGTCCTGCCATCCTCTCAGACCTTCTACTATGGCATATAAACTGACAGGCTCCTGTCAGATCTCTGTGGTAAGCAGCTGCTTGAGGGGGTATTTATTTAGACGTCCCGTGGCCGAGTGGTTAGCACGCTTGGCTACTGATCTAAGGGACCTGGGTTCGAGCCCCGGGTAAGGCATGGCTGTTTGTGTCGTTTTTCTGCTGAGGGCCTGCCATCCTCTCAGAACTTTCACTTATGGCATATAAACTGATAGGCTCCTGTCAGATCTCTGTGGCAAGCAGCTGCTTGAGGGGGTATTTATTTAGACGTCCCATGGCCGAGTGGTTAGCACGCTTGGCTACTGATCTAAGGGACCTGGGTTCGAGCCCCGGGTAAGGCATGGCTGTTTGTGTCGTTTTTCTGCTGAGGGCCTGCCATCCTCTCAGACCTTTCACTATGGCATATAAACTGATAGGCTCCTGTCAGAACTCTGTGGCAAGCAGCTGCTTGAGGGGGTATTTATATTTTATATGGTTGATTACAGAATTCAGAAAAAATATCTGGCAACGATTTTTTTAGAAGTTAGTGATCTGATTATCAACATTCGTGTCACGTGACACGAAGGTTACCAGATCACTAATTTCTAAAAAAAATCGTTGCCAGATATTTTTTTCTGAATTCTGCAACCAACCATAGTGTTCGGATATTTTTTTGAGCGACTGTACTAAACGTCAAGAAATTCTTCAAGTTTCGTTTCGTGTTTAACAGATTTCAGGGACGGAGGTGGCTCGTGCATAGCTCGCCAAGCTCGTCATTTGCAGTATCCAGGTTCGAGTGCCATCTGGAGCATTGTTGAAATTTAAATCTGCAAAACTCGCAGCTCTCTGGGGCGGGGATTGCTCAGTCGGTAGCGCGCCAGGCTCGCAATCTGTAGTTCCCAGGTTCGAGTCCCAGCTGGGTCAGCGTTGAGATTTATCCCCGCAAAAATTTCCCTCCCTGCCCACGGTCAGTAGGGGACACCGATGGGCTTGGAAAGGTCGCCGACCGTCGGATGGGACGATAAGCCGTGGCCCCGTGTATGGGAGAGCTATACCCTGTGCACGTTAAAGAACACGCTGGATGGCCTTGACGGGAGGCTACCATCTGTCTCCCAACAGCTGTTCCAGTGGGTCCCCCAACCTTCTCTGAGACTTCGGGGTCCTTGTGACCTGGCCATTTAGCCCATGGTGTGCAAAAAAGTGCCGCTCAGAGGTAAAACAACCCAACCCATTGACATAGAAAATATTTTGACATTGCAGTGTATATTCAAACTACCATAACTCTTTAAATACTGAACGAACATTGTTGAAAGTCGAGATTTAAATAGATTTGATCCTGATCTTTAATTTATCTTAAGTCACAATTTTCTATTAAATGCATATTTTAGAAGTTATAGAGCTTCAAAGTTGGAATGCCTTTGAGATGATATGAAAATTCTGTAATATTTTGGTAATGTGTTCTGCATCTTTCATTGTCTTCCAGATTAATCCACTGCTTCAACCTGGTAATGAAGGCTTTGTTCATCACGTGGTGTTATACGAATGCGTCGGAGCAGTCCCTGTGGAGTACGAACCGCATCTTGATCTTCATGGTCATCAATGCTTCCATCCAAATATGCCTGATGTTATGAGAAGGTGCGAAGGTGTATTTGCAGCCTGGGGAGTTGGTGGAGAGGTAGAATTCTTTTTTTTTCACTTTTGTTTCTTTTAGATTTAATTTTTTCCCATTACTTCTTGATTTCTCGTTTCTGAGATAATGTTAGACTCGGGTTGGGGAGAGGAAAATTATGCACAAGGCTTTTGTTTGGGATTTTGGGTTGTTTCGAACTCTGAGCGACACTTTTTTCACACAATGGACTAAATGTCCAGGTCAAAAGAATCCCAAGGACTGAAAGAAAGTTGGGGGAGGGGACCCATTGGAGAACTGTTAGGGTTCGGTAGTTTTGCCTCTGAGCTACACTCTTTTTGCACACAATGGGCTAAATGTCCAGGTCAGAAGAACCCGAAGGGTTCAAAGAGGTTGGGAGGGGGACTCGAACCTGAGAACTGGAACTAGATATTAGGAGGCTGATGCGCTACCGATTGGGCTAACCTCCCTCCCCCTATTCAAAAGGACCTCAGATTTGGGTTGTTGTTTGGGTTGTTTTACTTCTGAGCGGCACTTTTTTGCACACCATGGGCTAAATGGCCAGGTCACATGGACCCCGAAGGCTCAGAGAAGGTTGGGGGAGGGTACGCACTGGAACAGCTGTTGGGAGACAGATGGTAGCCTCCCGTCAAGGCCATCCAGCGTGTTCTTTAACGTGCACAGGGTATGGCTCTCCCGCACACGGGGCCACGGCTTAACGTCCCATCCGACGGACGGTGGCCTTTCCAAGCCCATCGGTGTCCCCTTCTGACCGTGGGCAGGGCGGGGGATTTTGCGGAGATAAATCTTAACGCTGATCCAGCTGGGACTCGAACCTGGGAACTACAGGTTACGAGCCTGGCGCGCTACCTACTGAGCCACCCCCGCCCCCTCAGATTTGGATAGGAATCCACTGACAGCTGTTAGGAGACAAATGAAAGACTACAAACAAGGCCACCCAACGCCTCTTTTAATGTGCACATGGAACCACAGCTTAACGTCACATTGACAGACGGCGGCCTTTCAAATCCCATCAGAATCTGGCAGAATTAGGAGTCGAATATGGCGACTGCATATTATGAGCGTGGTACCTATTGACTGGGCCAATCCTCCTTAGTGCATGGGTGATGTGCACGTTGAAAAGGCCTTAATGGCAGAATTATCAAGGATAGTGGAGAGGTTTCTCTGGCGTGGGGTTGGTCTGGTCGTGGGGTTGGCCCAGTTGGTAGTGCAACGCTCGTAATCTGTAGTTCAAAGGTTCGAGTCCCACCTGGTCAGCATTGAGATTTTCTTCCATAAAATTCCCCGCACTACCCGCGGTCAGTAGGGGACACCAATGGGCTTGGAAAGGCTACTCCGCTGTCCATCGGATGGGGCATAAAGCCATGGCCCTGTATGTATGAGAAATATACCTGGTGCTCTTTATGGGAGGTTATCATCTGTCTGCTAACAGCTGTCCACCTCTCTTTTGTGGGGCGGGGGTGGCTCAGTCGGTAGTGCGCCAGGCTCGTAATCTGTAGTTTCCAGGTTAGAGTCCCAGCTGGGTCAGCGTTGAGATTTATCTCCGCAAAATTCCCCGCCCTGCCCACGGTCAGTAGGGGACACCGATGGGCTTGGAAAGAACGCCGTCGGTCGGATGGGACGTTAAGCCGTGGCCTCGTGTGCGGGAGAGCCATACCGTGTGCACGTTAAAGAACACGCTGGATGGCCTTGACGGGAGGCTACCATCTGTCTCCCAACAGCTGTTACAGTGGGTCCCCTCCCCCAACCTTCTCTGAGCCTTTGGGGTCCATGTGACCTGGCCATTTAGCCCATGGTGTGCAAAAAAGTGCCGCTCAGAGGTAAAACAACCCAACCCAACCTCTCTTTTGTTGCGATCTTATGCAACCACGGCAATTCCCGATTCCGCCTATACGACACTACCAGTTTTGAAAAGCCGTGCTTATCTAGAGCCGGGGGCAAGAAGGCGCCATAGAGACGCACCTTACCTTGACCTCACATGGTAGCAGTCCTATAAAAGGAAAGCTAACCACCGGAAGAAACCTAACTTGAATCTGTTCCCCAGTTAGCCATGAACAAGGTATATAGATCCAAGTTCGCTCGACTCCCGGAGTGGAGACTTTTAGTAAGGCCCAGACTTTGGTGAGGGCTCGAGCTATTGGGCACAAATCTTTTCAGAAGAGCCCTCGAATAGGAATCTTTTCAGAACTGCTCACCCAGAGCACCTAAGAGGTGAGGTCTCAGACACCGTCACTGTCCAACCGGCCCGCCAAATCGGTCAGTGGCATCCTCAACCTCGGTTGGTCTTGGCTATGTCCAACCGGGGACCCAATCCGGCCGGCACAGCCTTTGACCCCAGCTGGGTCAGCAGAATTCAGGTCGGACTCGAACCTGGGAACAACAGATTACGAGCCATCCGACGGACGGCGTTCTTGCTGGGCCCGAAGCCCCACCACCACGTCAAGGTGGTCCCCTATTGATGGGGGGGGGGGGGTTACAGCTGTCCAGTGGGACCCTTCTTCCAATCTTCTTTGAGCCCTTGGGGTCCTTGTGATCTGGCCATTTAACCCATTGTGTGCAGAAAAAGTTCCGCTCTAGGGTAAAACAACCTAATAACACATCGTCTTTAAAATGTTTCCAACTCTGAGCTGTTGAGTCCTTCTGACCACTATGTGCATTTGTGCATCATTTAGACCACTATGTGCATAAAAATAGAACTCAGAAAACCAAACTGCATGCCCGCAGTTGGGCTTAAATCTTGGAACTGCAGTCATGAAGCTGGAGTGCTATCAACTGAGCTAAACTCTAACCATCTCTTAGGAAGCTTTACCCTCGATTAAGAAGATTATCCTCGTTTAGGAAAATTACCCTCGATTAGGAAACTTTACCCTCGATTTAAAAGATTATTCTCGTTTAGGAAGCTTTATCCTCGATTAGGAACATTACCCTAGATTAGGCAGATTACCCTCGTTTCGAAAGCTTTACCTTTGATTAGGGATATTTCCTTCGTTTAGGAAGCTTCACCTTCGAATAGGAAGATTACTCTCGTTTAGGAAGCTTTACCATCGAATAGGAAGATTACTCGTTTAAGAAGATTACCCTTGTTTAGGAAGATTACTCTCGTTTAGGAAGCTTTACCCTCGAATAGGAAGATTACTCGTTTAGGAAGATTACCCTTGTTTAGGAAGATTACCCTTTTTAGGATGATTACTCTCGTTTAGGAAGATTTACCCTCGATTAGGAAAATTACCGTCGTTTAAGAAGCTTTACCCTCGATTAATAAGATTATCCTCGTTAAGGAAGTTTTATCTTCGATAAGGTACATTACCCTCGATTAGGCAGATTACCCTCGTTAGAAAGCTTTACCTTTGATTAGGAAGATTTCCTTCGTTTAGGAAGCTTCATCCTCGAATAGAAATATTTCTCTCGTTTAGAAAGCTTTACCCTCGATTAGGAAGATTACTCATTTAGGAATTACTCGTTTAGGAAGAATACATTGTTTAGGAAGATTACTCTCATTCAGAAAGCTTTACCCTCGATTAGGAAGCTTTACCCTCGTTCAAGAAGCTTTACCCTCGATTAATAAGATTATCCTCGTTTAGGAAGCTCTACCTTCGATTAGGAACATTACCCTCGTTTAGGAAGCTTTACACTGGATTAATAAGATTACCCTCGTTTAGAAGGTTTAGCTTAGATTTTGAATATTTCCCTTGTGCAGGAAGTTTTACCCTCGATTAGAAATATTTCCCTCGTTTAGGAAGCTTTACACCCGATTTTAGGAAGCTTTACACCGGAGGATTATCCTCGTTTAGGAAAGTTACCCTTGTTTAGGAAAGTTACCCTTGTTTAGGAAAAGTTAACCTCGTTTAGGAAGACCTACTGACGTATAGAAAAAAAATTAGCCTCGTTTAGGTAAAGTTACCATCGGCTTGAAAAGGTAACATCGTTTAGGAAGAGCTATCTTCGTTTAGGAAGAGTTAGCCTCGTTTAGAAAAAAATAACCTCGTTTAAGTAAAGTTACCGTCGGTTAGGAAAATATAATCTCGTTCAGTAAAAGTTACCAACATTTAAGAAGAGTTAGCCTCGTTTAAAAAACTAACCTCGTTTAAGAAGTGTTATCCTCGTTTAGGAGATGTTACCCTCATTTAGGAGATGTTACCCTCATTTAAAAAGAATAATCCTTGTTTAAGAAAAGGTAACCTCATTTAAGAAGTGTTTATCCTGGTTTAGGAGCAATTAACATCGTTCAGGAAGAGTTACCCTCGTTTAGAAGCAGTTAACCTCGTATAGAGAAGAGTAACCGTCGTTCAGGTAAAGTTAATATCGTTTAGGGAACAGTAACCCTCGTTTAGGAACAGTTAGGGTTGGGTTGTTTCACCTCTGAGCGGCACTTTTTGCACACCATGGGCTAAATGGCCAGGTCACATGGACCCCGAAGGCTCAGAGAAGGTTGGGGGAGGGGACCCACTGGAACAGCTGTTGGGAGACAGATGGTAGCCTCCCGTCAAGGCCATCCAGCGTGTTCTTTAACGTGCATAGGGTATGACTCTCCCGCACACGGGGCCACGGCTTAACGTCCCATCCTACGGACGGCGGCCTTTCCAAGCCCATCGGTGTCCCCTACTGACCGTAGGCAGGGCGGGGAATTTTGCGGAGATAAATCTCAACGCTGACCCAGCTGGGACTCGAACCTGGGAACTACAGAGTACGAGCCTGGCGCGCTACCGACTGAGCCACCCCCGCCACTAGGAACAGTTAATCACGTATAGGAAGAGGTAACCCTCGTTTAGGAAGAGTTTTTGATAAAACAGCTAAAACTTTCTAGAATATGAATTAGATACTTTTGCAGAAAGAAACGAGTTTTGAGGATGCGTGGGACTCGAACCACTGTCTCAGTTACATGCCGTGTATTCTATCCACTAAACGAGCACCGGCTCCAGCATCTATTCGTAAATGCGACTTATGAATCTTCCTGACCTTGTTGCTGATGTCTATGATAGGGCATCATCTATATATGATTGGGTGACGTGGGTAGGAGTCCGCGCATCAGCAGAACCCGTTATTTCCCATAAAGGTATTTCTAAAATTCTATTTTTAGCAGGTAATCTTTGTATTTGCTATATATTATATAATTTAGCTTAGTCGGAAACTAATATTCTCTATTATCGAGCATATATGTAAAGAAATCTTTACATGCATTATATTTTTTCGCAGCCTATGGTTTTTCCTGAGAATGTAGGAATGCCACTAGAAGCCAGTCCTCCCAAATATTACATGTTGGAAGTTCATTATGACAACCCAGCATACAAATCAGGTAAAAATCTTTTAAAATACTTGTTACAAATTCAAAATATCAGGGTCTTTCTTTGGGTTGGGTTGTTTAACCTCTGAGCGGCACTTTTTTGAACACAACGGTTGAGTTGTTTTACCTCTGAGCGGCACTTTTTTGCACACCATGGGCTAAATGGTCAGGTCACATGGACCCCGAAGGCTCAGAGAAGGTTGGGGGAGGGGACCCACTGGAACAGCTGTTGGGAGACAGATGGTAGCCTCCCGTCAAGGCCATCCAGCATGTTCTTTAACGTGCACAGGGTATGACTCTCCCACACACGGTGCCACGGCTAACGGTCAGTAGGGGACACCGATGGGCTTGGAAAGGTCCCATCCGACGGACGGCGGCCTTTCCAAGCCCATCGGTGTCCCCTACTGACCGTTAGCAAGGCGGGGAATTTTGCGGAGATAAATCTCAACGCTAACACAGATGGGACTCGAACCAGGAACTACAGATTACTTGCGTGGAGCGCTACCGACTATGCTAGCGACCAGAAATATTTTTATTTTTTTAATAAATATTTACCCGAAATATTTATTTGAAACATCACGCAGCTGCTTGGCTGTATCATTTAACGATTACAGATGGCGCCACGAGTAGCTGCATAGAGAAAGCTTATAATAACAATTTGGTGAAAAAAGAGCTAGCTCTAGATAACTCAGTGGTCAGCACATCTGGTATTTTAGGTATTGGGATGGCTCATGTTCATAACCTGAAGTTCCCAGGTTCGAGTCCCACCTGGGGCAGCATTGAGATTTATCTCCTCAAAACTTCTTACTCTCCCAATAACTGTGGGGCGGGGTGGCTCAGTCGGTAGCGCGCCAGGCTCTTACTCTGTAGTTCCCAGATTCGAGTCCCAGCTGAGTCAACATTGAGATTTATCTCCGCCAGATTCCCCGCCCTGCCCACGGTCAGTAGGGGACACCGATGGGCTTGGAAAGGCCGCCGTCCGTCGATGGGACGTTAAGCCGTGGCCCCGTGTGCGGGAATGCCATACCCTGCGCACGTTAAAGAACACGCTGGATGGCCTTGACGGGAGGCTACAGCTGTTCCAGTGGGTTCCCTCCCCCAACCTTCTCTGAGCTCCCAACAGCTGTTCCAGTGGGTCCCCTCCCCCAACCTTCTCTGAGCCCTCGGGGTCTTTGAGAGCTGGCCATTTAGCCCATTGTGTGCAAAATAGTGCTGCTCAGATGTAAAACAACACAACCTGGGATGTTATTAGTAGGCTGTGGAACAGATTGCACCAGACTGAACACAATTTTTTTCTCTATACTTAGGTTAATGGGATTTTTTCAGCATATTTATGGTTAAAAAACACTGAACAATTGTCTTTTCCATTAAAAAATAAAATAGCTCTGATATTTATCTGCACCCTTTTCTTTTACATACAGGGAATCCTGAGGGCGGGGGTCGTTCAGTCGGTAGCGCGCCAGGCTCGTAATCTATAGTTCCCAGGTTCGAGTCCCAGCTGGGTCAGCGTTGAGATTTATCTCCGCAAAATTCTCCGCCCTGCCCACGGTCAGTAGGGGACACCGATGGGCTTGGAAAGACCGCCGTTCGTCGGATGGGACGTTAAGTCGTGGCCCCGTGTGCGGGAGAGCCATACCCTGTGCACGTTAAAGAACACGCTGGATGACCTTGACGGGAGGCTACCATCTGTCTCCCAACTGCTGTTCCAGTGCGTCCCCTCCCCCAACCTTCTCTGAACCTTCGGAGTCCATGTGACCTGGCCCATTTAGCCCATGGTGCGCAAAAAAGTGCCGCTCAGAGGTAAAACAACCCAAACAACCTACAGGGAATCCTTTGCTAGTTGATAAGCATCACACCTCTACTCTGAGATATTTATTCTGTTTACTTAATATCTGATATTTTTTAGAGATTATCAAATTGTGTATATAGTACTTGACGATAATGTGCGTGTGCCTGTTGAGAAAACCAAGGTAACTTTCACAAAAAAAAAGCCATTGGGCTTTTGCAATAAATCGTAGCAACAAATGCTAAAAGAACTGTGAGTGCATTCTCTGTAATCGACGACTTGAGAACGAGTTAATTATATGCTATAAAATCATCTATGGACTTTTGTACTTCAACCCAAACAAATTGGGGCGGGGGTGGCTCAGTCGGTAGCGCGACAGGCTCGTAATGTAGTTCCCAGATTCGAGTCCCAGCTGAGTCAGCTTTGAGATTTATCTCTGCAAAATTCCCCGCCCTACCCACGGTCAGAAGGGGACGATGATAAGCTTGGAAAGGCCGGCGTCCGTCGGATGGGACGTTAAGACGTGATCCGTGTGTGGGAGAGTCATACCCTGTGCACGTTAAAGAACACGCTGGATGACCTTGACGGGAGGCTACCATCTATCTCTCAACAGCTGTTCCAGTGGGTCCCCAACCTTCTCCAGGTCTTCGGGGTCCATGTGACCAGGACATTTGGGGTGGGGGTGGCTCAGTTGATAGCGCACCAGGCTCGTAATGTGTAGTTCCCAGGTTCGAGTCCTAGCTGGGTCAGCGTTGAGATTTATTTCTGCAATATTCTCCGCACTACCTAAGGTCAGTAGGGGACACCAATGGGCTTGGAAAGGCCGCCGACCGTCGGATGGGACGTTAAGCCGTGGTTCCGTGTGCGGGAGAGTCATACCCTGTGCAGGTTAAAGAACACGCTGGATGGCCTTGACGGGAGTCTACCATCTATCTCTCAACAGCTGTTCCAATGGGTCTCCAACCTTCTCCGAGCCTTCGGGGTCCATGTGACCAGTCCATTTGGGGCGGGGGTAGCTCAGTTGATAGCGCGCCAGGCTCGTAATCTGTAGTTCCCAGGTTCGAGTCCTAGCTGGGTCACAGTTGAGATTTATCTCCGCAAAAATTCCCGCACTGCCCACGGTCAGTAGGGGACACCGATGGGCTTGAAAAGGCCGCCGACCGCCGGATGGGACGTTAAGCCGTGTCGCCGTGTGCGGGAGAGACATACCCTGTGCACGTTAAAAAACACGCTGATGGCCTTGACGGGAGGCTACCATCTGTCTCCCAACAGCTGTTCCAGTGGGTCCCCTCCCCCAACCTTCTCTGAGCCTTCGGGGTCCATGTGACCTGGCTATTTAGCCCATGGTGTGCCAAAAAGTGCTGCTCAGAGGTAAAACCACCTTTCTTTCACACGATCAATAGCAGGACTAGAAACACCAGCCATGTATTAACATCCCATTTTGAAGAAGAGATTGCAGGATATCATTTCTTTGTTTGTACAGAAGGAAGACTACGCAATGATCTTTCAGAAGACGTTGTCATCTCTCCTATCGTGGGGGGTGGCTCAGTCGGTAGCGCGTCAGGCTCGTAATCTGTAGTTCCCAGGTTCGAGTCCCAGCTTGGTCAGAGTTGAGATTTATCTCCGCAAAATTTCCCGCCCTGCCCACGGTCAGTAGGGGACACCGATGAGCTTGGAAAGGACGCCGCCCGTCGGATGAGACGTTAAGCCGTGGCCCCGTGTGCGGGAGAGACATACCCTGTGCATGTTAAAGAACACGCTGGATGGCCTTGACGGAAGGCTGCCATCTGTCTCCAACAGCTGTTCCAGTGGGTTCCCTCCCCCAAACTTTTCTGAGCCTTCGGGGTCCTTGAGACCTGAGCATTTAGCCCATTGTGGTTAAAAGAAATGCCGCTCAGAGGTAAAACAACCCTAACATTTCTACATCGTAGTTAGAAATAGCGTAGTCCCCTGTGAGCCCTTTTTCTTAATTTTCTCAAATGGAGTCAGTATGAAAAATTTTACCACCCTTTTATTGTTATTAAATACGATAAAAAATTTTTTAAATTCAGGAATAACAGATGAATCAGGATTTCGGATCTACTACACCTCAAGGCTGAGAAAATATGATGCAGCTTCATTTATGTTAGGATCCGCCACGAGTAAGAAGATGATCATACCACCTGGTCAAGAACGTTTCACGATTGCAGGACACAGTGATCCTAAATGCCTTGGACCAGTAAGTATACATGTTCTGTATTCATTTTCTGTTTACTTAATCCATCCATTGTGTATGGGGAAACTGTATTCAACTGACACGTCCATTAAGTGAGAAAGTTACACATATTGAAGAGGATGGTGGAGGGGGGACGTATTCAGGAGGGAGTGGAAGGGTTGGGTTGTTAGGTTGTTTTACCTCTGAGCGGCACTTTTTTGCACACCATGGGCTAAATGGCCAGGTCACATGGACCCCGAAGGCTCAGAGAAGGTTAGGGGAGGGGACCCACTGGAACAGCTGTTGGGAGACAGATGGTAGCCTCCCATCAAGGCCATCCAGCGTGTTCTTTAACGTGCATAGGATATGTCTCTCCCGCACACGGGGCCACGGCTTAACGTCCCATCCAACGGACGGCGGTCTTTCGAAGTCCATCGGTGTCCCCTACTGACCGTGGGCAGGGCGGGAAATTTTGCGGAGATAAATCTCAACGCTGACCCAGCTGGGACTCGAACCTGGGAACTACAGATTACGAGCCTGGCGCGCTACCGACTGAGCCACCCCCATCCCCAAGCCCACTGGTGTCCTCTTTCTGACCGAGGGCAGAGTGGGGGTTAGTAGAGATAAATCTGAATGCTAGCCCAGGGGGGCTTGAGCCTGGGAACTGCAGATTAAAGAGCTTTAAAAGGGAGAGAAAAATGTTATGCTACAACTGCTTTCCATAATACCTTCTTATAAAAACTAACCCCTGTAAAAATGCTAAAGCCTTCCCTATAAACGCTAAAGTA
The DNA here is from genome assembly GCA_038380435.1 of Ryuthela nishihirai. Lineage (NCBI taxonomy): Eukaryota > Metazoa > Arthropoda > Arachnida > Araneae > Heptathelidae > Ryuthela > Ryuthela nishihirai. The sequence continues at coordinate 26,804 of JAWZYU010000941.1, read as the reverse complement.
TCAGCTCTAAATACTAAAGCTTCTCCTCTAAATACTAAGTTTCCTTTATAAATCGTAAAACCCTCCCTATAAGCATTAAACTCCGCTACAAACGCTAAACTTCCTTATAAAATCTAAAACCCTCCCTATATATGCTAAAGTCTCCCCTATAAATGCGAAAACCCTCACTATAAAAGCTAAACTTGCTTTAAAAATACTAAAGTTCTCCCTATGAAATCTAAAGTCTTCCCTATAATTCTAAAATCTTGCCTATAAATGCTAAAGTCCTCCCCATAAATTCTAAAGTCCTCCCTACAAAATGGGGCGGGGGTGGCTCAGTCGGTAGCGCGCCAGGCTCCTAATCTGTAGTTCCCAGGTTCGAGTCCCAGCTGGGTCAGCGTTGAGATTTATCTCCGCAAAATTTCCCCGCCCTGCCCACGGTCAGTAGGGGACACCGATGGGCTTGAAAAGGCCGCCGTCCGTCGGATGGGACGTTAAGCCGTGGCCCCGTATGCGGGAGAGCCATACCCTGTGAACGTTAAAGAACACGCTGGATGGCCTTGACGGGAAGCTACCATCTGTCTCCCAACAGCTGTTCCAGTGGGTCCCCTCCCCCAACCTTCTCTGAGCCTTCGGGGTACTTGTGGCTTGTCCATTTAGCCCATGGTGTGCAAAAAAGTGCCGCTCAGAGGTAAAACAATCCAATCCTCCCTACAAATACTAAACTCCTCCTATAAATGCTAAAACCTCCACCCCATAAGAACAAACTTCCTTATAAGTTCTAAAGCCCTCCCTATATACGCTAAAGTTTCTCCTACAAATGCTTCAGCTCTCCTAGCAAATGCTGAAGTCCTCATTACAAATGCTAAAGCCTTCCTGATAAATACAAAAGACCCACACTAAAGTCCCTCCAACTGCTTTGGAGATGGTTAGGAGCCTACCATGGGTTGTGTTGTTTTGTTTTACCTCTGAGCGGCACTTTTTTGCACATCATGGGCTAAATGGTCAGGTCACATGGACCCCGAAGGCTCAGAGAAGGTTGTAGGAGGGGACCCACTGGAACAGCTGTTGGGAGACAGATAGTAGCCTCCCTTCAAGGCCATCCAGCGTGTTCTTTAACGTTGGGTTGTTTTACCTCTGAGCGGCACTTTTGTGCACATCATGGGCTAAATGGCCAGGTCACAAGGACACCGAAGGCTCAGAGAAGGTTGGGGGAGGGGACCCACTGGAACAACTGTTGGGAGACAGATAGTAGCCTCCCGTCAAGGCCATCAAGCATGTTCTTTAATGTGCATAAGGTATGGTTCTCCAACACAAGGGGACTACAGAGCACGAGCCTGGTGCGCTACTCGAATCTGGGAACTACAGATTAGGAGCCTGGCGCGCTACCGACCGAGCCACCCCCGCCCCAAACTTATCTAAAATGAGTCAATCGTTATCAAGACGGAGAGACAATTGATCTTATCAGAAGTTTCTCAGTTATTTCATGAAAACAACAGACTTCGATAAAATGAGATAAGAACACTGTAAGTGACATAAATATTATGATGTATGTTAAAAAGATATCGTGTTGGATTGGATTGTTTTACCTCTGAGCGGCACTTTTTTGCACACCATGGGCTGAATGGCCAGGCCACAAGGACCCCGAAGGCTCAGAGGAGGTTGGGGACCCACTGGAACAACTGTTGGGAGACAGATGGTAACCTCCCGTCAAGGCCATCCAGCGTGTTGTTTAACGTGCACACGGAGCCACGGCTTAAAGTCCCATCCGACGGACGGCGACCTTTTCAAGCCCATCGGTGTCCCCTACTGACCGTGGGCAGGGCGGGGAAATTTTGCGGAGATAAATCTCAACGTTGACCCAGCTGGGACTCGAACCTGGGAACTACAGATTACGAGCCTGGCGCGCTACCGACTGAGCCACCCCCGCCCAAGATATCGTGTGACTGGATCCTTATTCAGCCCAAAAAAATAATGTTTTTTAACCTTATTTTTAAAAGTTAAATAATCCCTTCACATCCTTCTCCGCAATAGCGGATAACAGTTTTCTTGTTTGCTAAAAAACTGGATACAGATGGCTGTTTGTGAAGCAAGAAGGCCTAAGTTTTCTAAACATAAAATCTACTAATTTCTTTCAATGAGGGTTGGGTTGTTTTACCTCTGAGCGGCACTTTTTTTGCACACAATGGGCTAAATGGCCAGGTCACATGGATCCCGAAGGCTCAGAGAAGGTTGGGGGAGGGGACCCACTGGAACAACTGTTGGGATACAGATGGTAGCCTCCCGTCAAGTCCATCCAGCGTGTTCTTTAACGTGCACAGGGTATTGCTCTCCCGCACAGGGGGGCCACTGCTTAACGTCCCATCCGACGGCCTTTCCAAGCCCATCGGTGTCCCCTACTGACCGTGGGCAGGACGGGGAATTTTGCGGAGATAAATCTCAACGCTGACCCAGCTGGGACTCGAACCTGGGAACTACAGTTTACGAACCTGCCGCGCTACCGACTGAGCCACCTCCGCCCCACTTTCAATGAGGAACTTCACACGTTTAAAACATGCAGAATAAAATTTGTGATCCATTTAATATATTACACTGGTTTCCATAAATTAAGTTGGGTTGGGTTGTTTTACCTCTGAGCGGCACTTTTTTGCACACCATGGGCTAAATGGCCAGGTCACATGGACCCCGAAGACTCAGAGAAGGTTGGGGGAGGGAACCCACTGGAACAGCTGTTGGTAGACAGATGGTAGCCCCCCCCCCCCCCGTCAAGGCCATCCATCGTATTCTTTAAGGTGCACAGGGTATGGTCTCCCGCACACGGGGCCACGGCTTAACGTCCCATCAGACGGACGGCGGCCTTTCCAAGCCCATTGGTGTCCCCTACTGACCGTCCATAAATTAAGGAAAATCCCTATGTTAAGTCAATGGGAAGCTAACGTCAAAGCTCTGTAACTTCTAAAATAAGCTTTTTAGTTTTGAAAAATGTGATTGCAGATAAAGATCTCAATCAAATAAATCAATATCTCGATTTTCAATAATTTTCGTTCAGTATTTAATGAGTTACGAAAGTTTGAATATTTAGCGATAACAATGCCAGCCACAAAAATTGAATTCAGAAGTTAATTAAAACTTAGTAATAAGTATATTGAATCAGTGTGTTTAGTAAAAAAAGTCTGCATTTTAGAACTTTGTGTAAAGAGTTCTTTCACTATTCTTCAGTTTTGTAAAAGTTTCTCAAGACTGGCATTGCTGTTGTTAAATATTCAAACTTCCATAACTCATTAAATACTGAACGAATATTGTTGAAAATCGAGATATTGATTTATTTGATTAAAATCTTTATCTGCAATAATTTTTCAAAACAAAAAACTTATTTTAGAAGTTATAGAGCTTTGACGTGAGCTTCCCGTTGACTTAACATAGGGATTAATTAATTTATGGAAGGCAATGTAGATTAATCTGGATAAAATATGGGTATGCATAGATCAAGACAACGTATTGATTCGCGTCTTGATCTATGCATTTTTCAGAGCCGTATGCACTTTGTGGTATCAGGGACTGTATGCAGGTTGTGGTATCAGGTCCCTGTGCAGTTTGTGGTGTCAGAGCTGGGTGCAGTTTGTGGTATCAGGCACTGTGTGCAGTTTGTGGTAACAGGGCTGTGTGCAGTTTGTGGTATCAGGGACTGTGTGCAGTTCGTGGTATCGGGGACTGTGTGCAGTTCGTGGTATCGGGGACTGTGTGCAGTTTGTGGTATCAAGCCCTGTGCAGCTTCTAGTATCAGGGACTGTGTGCATTTTGTGGTATCAGGAACTGTGTGCAGTTTGTGGTATCAGGGCTGTGTGCAGTTGTGGTATCAGGGCTGTGTATAGTTTGTGGTATCAGGCCCTGTGCAGCTTGTAGTATCAGGGACTGTGTGCATTTTGTGGTATCAGGGCTGTGTGCAGTTGTGGTATCAGGGCTGTGTGCAGTTTGTGGTATCAGGGCTGTGTGCAGTTTGTGGTATCAGGGACTGTGTGCATTTTGTGGTATCAGGAACTGTGTGCAGTTTGTGGTATCAGGGCTGTGTATAGTTTGTGGTTCAGGCACTGTGCAGCTTGTAGTATCAGGGACTGTGTGCATTTTGTGGTATCAGGGCTGGGTGCAGTTTGTGGTATCAGGGCTGTGTGCAGTTATGGCATCAGGGCTGTGTGCAGTTGTGGTATCAGGGCTGTGTGCAGTTTGTGGTATCAGGCACTGTGTGCAGTTTGTGGTATCAGGCACTGTGTGCAGTTTGTGGTATTAGAGCTGTGTGCAGTTTGTGGTATCAGAGACTGTGTGCAGTTTGTGGTATCAGGGCTGTGTGCAGTTTGTGGTATCAGAGACAGTGTGCAGTTTGTGGTATCAGGGCTGTGTGCAGTTTGTGGTATCAGAGACAGTGTGCAGTTTGTGGTATCAGAGACAGTGTGCAGTTTGTGGTATCAGAGACAGTGTGCAGTTTGTGGTATCAGGGCTGTGTGCAGTTTGTGCTTTCAGGCACTGTGTGTAGTTTGTGGTATCAGAGACTGTGTGCAGTTTGTGGTATCAGGGCCCTGTGCAGTTTGCAGTATCAGGAACAGTGTGCAGATTGTGGTATCAGGGCTGTGTGTAGTTTGTGGTATCAGGGCTGTGTGCAGTTTGTGGTATCAGAGACTGTGTGCAGTCTGTGGTATCATGAACTGTGTGCAGTTTGTGGTATCAAGGACTGTGTGCAGTTGTGGTATCAGGGCTGTGTGCAGTTTGTGGTATGAGGGCCCTGTGCGATTTGTAGTATCAGGGATTGTGTGCAGTTTCTGGTATCAGGGAGTGTGTGCAGTTTCTGGTATCAGGGAGTGTGTGCAGTTTCTGGTATCAGGGAGTGTGTGATGTTTGTGTATCAGGGCCCTGTGCAATTTGTAGTATCAGGGACTGTGTGCAGTTTGCAGTATCAGGGACTGTGTGCAGTTTATGGTATCAGGGCCCTGTGCAATCTGTAGATCAGGGATTGTGTGCAGTTTGTGGAATCAGGGCTGTGTGCAGTTTGTGGTATCACGGACTGTGCGCAGTTCGTGGTATCAGGGACTGTGTGCAGTTTGTGGTATCAGGGCTGTGTATAGTTTGTGATATCAGGCCCTGTGCAGCTTGTAGTATCAGGGACTGTGTGCATTTTGTGGTATCAGGGCTGTGTGCAGTTTGTGGTATCAGGCACTGTGTGCAGTTTGTGGTATCAGGGCTGTGTGCAGTTTGTGGTATCAGAGATGTGTGCAGTTTGTGGTATCAGAGATGTGTGCAGTTTGTGGTATCAGAGATGTGTGCAGTTTGTGGTATCAGAGATGTGTGCAGTTTGTGGTATCAGGGCCCTGTGCAGTTTGTAGTATCAGGGCTTTGTTTAGTTTGTGATATCAGGGCTGTGTGCAGTTTGTGGTATCAGGGCCCTGTGCAGTTTGTGGTATCAGGGCCCTGTGCAGTTTGTGGTATCAGGGCTCTGTGCAGTTTGTAGTATCAGGAACTGTGTGCAGTTTGTGGTATCAGGGCTGTGTGCAGTTTGTGGTATCAGGGCTGTGTGCAGTTTGTGGTATCAGGGACTGTGTGCAGTTTGTGGTGTCAGGGACTGTGTGCAGTTTGTGGTATCAGGGCTGTGTGTAGTTTGTGATATCAGGGCTGTGTGCAGTTCGTGGTATCAGAGACTGTGTGCAGTTTGTGGTATCAGGGCCCTGTGCAGTTTGTAGTATCAGGAACTGTGTGCAGTTTGTAGTATCAGGAACTGTGTGCAGTTAGTGGTATCAGGGCTGTGTGCAGTTTGTGGTATCAGGGCTGTGTGCAGTTTGTGGTATAAGGGACTGTGTGCAGTTTGTGGTATCAGGGCCCTGTGCAGTTTGTAGTATCAGGAACTGTGTGCAGTTTGTAGTATCAGGGCTGTGTGCAGTTTGTGGTATCGGGGCTGTGTGCAGTTTGTGGTATCAGGGCTGTCTATTGTTTGTGGTATCAGGCCCTGTGCAGCTTGTAGTATCAGGGACTGTGTGCATTTTGTGGTATGGGGAACTGTGTGCAGTTTGTGGTATCAGGGCTGTGTGTAGTTTGTGGTATCAGGGCTGTGTGCAGTTTGTGGTATCAGAGACTGTGTGCAATTTGTGGTATCAGGGCCCTGTGCAGTTTGTAGTATCAGGAACTGTGTGCAGTTTGTGGTATCAGGGCTGTGTGCAGTTTGTGGTATCAGGGCTGTGTGCAGTTTGTGGTATCAGGACTGTGTGCAGTTTGTGGTATCAGGGCCCTGTGCAGTTTGTAGTATCAGGAACTATGTGCAGTCTGTAGTATCAGGAACTGTGTGCAGTTTGTGGTATCAGGGCTGTGCGCAGTTTGTGGTATCGGGGCTGTGTGCAGTTTGTGGTATCAGGGCTGTCTATAGTTTGTGGTATCAGGCCCTGTGCAGCTTGTAGTATCAGGAACTGTGTGCATTTAGTGGTATGGGGAACTGTGTGCAGTTTGTGGTATCAGGGCTGTGTGTAGTTTGTGGTATAAGGGCTGTGTGCAGTTTGTGGTATCAGAGACTGTGTGCAATTTGTGGTATCAGGGCCCTGTGCAGTTTGTAGTATCAGGAACTGTGTGCAGTTTGTGGTATCAGGGCTGTGTGCAGTTTGTGGTATCAGGGCCCTGTGCAGTTTGTGGTATCAGGGCCCTGTGCAGTTTGTAGTATCAGGAACTGTGTGCAGTTTGTAGTGTCAGGAACTGTGTGCAGTTTGTAGTATTAGGGACTGTGTGCAGTTTGTGGTATCAGGGCTGTGTGTAGTTTGTGGTATCAGGGTTGTGTGTAGTTTGTGGTATCAAGGCCCTGTGCAGTTTGTAGTATCAGGGACTGTGTGCAGTTTGTGGTATCGGGGCTGCGTGCAGTTTGTGGTATCGGGGCTGTGTGCAGTTTGTAGTATCAGGGACTGTGTGCAGTTTGTGGTATCAGGGCTGCGTGCAGTTTGTGGTATCAGGGCTGTGTGCAGTTTGTAGTATCAGGGACTGTGTGCAGTTTGTGGTATCAGGGCTGTGTGCAGTTTGTGGTATCAGGGCTGTGTGCAGTTTGTGGTATCATGGCTGTCTGTAGTTTGTGGTATCAGGGACTGTGTGCCGTATCGGGGTGAAGTTCAGTTTGTGATGTCAGGGCAATCCTTGTTTAAGAGTCTGTGTCTTTCTAGAAAAAGCTTCCGGTTATCCCTGCCCTTTCTCTTGGGAAAACCCTGATTACCCTTTCAGTGGGAGATGGGGATTCCACCAGTCAGTAAACTGTCAGACTCGAATTTCATACGACGAGAACTTGAAGCTTCCTCCTGTTTCCTAGCAACTGTTTAGTAGATCCCCTTCTTATAAGGGAGGTATTGGATCAGTCGGCATCTCACGAACCGCGTATTCTACAGTTTCTAGGTTCGTTGTTATTAAGTTGTTTACCTCTGAGCGGAATTTTTTGTGCTCAATGGGCTAAATGGTCAGGTCACGAGGTCCGGGAAGGATCAGTGAAGGTTAAGGGAGGGGACCCACTGGAACAGCTGTTGGGAGACAGGTGGTAGCCTCCCGTCAAGGTCATCCAGCTTGTACTTTAACATGCACAGGGTATGGCTCTCCTGCACACGGGGCCACGGCTTGACGTCCCATCCTACGGACGGTGATCTTTCAAGTCATCAGTGTCCCCTACTGACATGGGCAGGGCGCTGAGTTTTGCGGAGAAAAATTTCAATGCTGGCCCAGCTGGGACTCGAACCTGGGAACTGAGATTACGAACCTGGCGCACTGCCGACTGAGCCACTCCCACTCCATTCCAGTTCGTGTCCCAGCTCGGCCAACATTTAGATTTACCTATATGGTTAGCACGCTTGGCTACTGATCTAAGGGACCTGGGTTCGAGCCCCGGGTAAGGCATGGATGCATGTGTCGTTTTTCTGCTGAGGTCCTGCCATCCTCTCAGATCTTCTACTATGGCATATAAACTGACAGGCTCCTGTCAGACCTCTGTGGCAAGCAGCTGCTTGAGGGGGTATTTATTTATTATTATAAAAAATTCCCCACCATTCCCTCGGTTAGCAGAAAACACCGATGGGCTTGGAAAGGCCATCTTTCATCAGATGGGAGTCATGGCTCCATAGGTTAGCCAGATATACCCTGTGCACATTCAAGAACAAGATGGATAGCCTTGAAAGGTGGTTTCAATCTGTCTCCTAGCAGCACTTCAGTGAGTCCCATTCCCCCAATTTATCTGAGCCCTTGGGGCCCTTGTAACTAGCCCATTTTGTGCAAAACATGCTGCTCAGAGTAAAAACAACGCTTCCTTACGGATATTTTCTTACAGAGAGCATATTTTCAAATTTAGCGTAAGTAGAACCGCCCAGTGGTTAGCGCGCTTGGCTACTGATCTAAGGAACCTGGGTTCGAGCCCCAGGCAAGGCATGAATGTTCGTGTTGTTTTTCTGCTGAGGTCCGCCTTCTTCTGAGAACTTCTACAGTAACGTATAAATTGGCAGACTCCTGTCAGACCTCTATTGCAAGCAGCTGCTTGAGGGGCTATTTATTTTATTTATGGGACATTTACATAACATAGGGAAGTGTTTTCAGCAAATTCGAATCAAATAAATCTCCTTTACTTTCATGAGCACTTAGCAGATACCAAAAGTCACTTTAAATTAATCTGTAGTTCCCTGGTTCGAGTCCCAGCTGGGTCAGCGTTGAGATTTATCTCCGCAAAATTTCCCCGCCCTGCGCACGGTTAGTAGGGGACACCGATGGGCTTGGAAAGGCCGCCGTCCGTCGGATGGGACGTTAAGCCGTGGCCCCGTGTGCGGGAGAGCCATTCCCTGTGCACGTTAAAGAACACGCTGGATGGCCTTGACGGGAGGCTACCATCTGTCTCCCAACAGCTATTCCAGTGGGTCCCCTCTCCCAACCTTCTTTGAGCCTTCGGGGTCCATGTGACCTGGCCATTTAGCCCATGGTGTGCAAAAAAGTGCCACTCAGAGGTAAAAAACCCAACCCACCTTAAATTACGTATTTTACTCGAATCAAGAATATTTTACAGCTTCATTTTTATTTTCAAATGTGGAAAAAATATTTCAAAATAGTTTTTCTATTTTTTTTTAGGTAATGCCAAAAGGTGGAGTAAAACTTATCGGTGTTTTCCTTCATGCTCACTTGCTAGGTAAGTTTTCTCTTTTTTCTTAAAAAAATGATCCAATAACTTCCACTAGATATCAGTCAAGAGAAAGTTCGTAAACCCTTTTTTATCTGAACTACAAATATCCCTCGATTTACAATGAAGATAGGCTCCGCATAAATCGAAATCCGTGTAATCGAAATCAAAACCGTGTAAATCGAAATCCGTGTAATCGAAATCAAAACCGTGTAAATCGAAATCCGTGTAATTGAAATCAAACCCGTGTAAATCGAAACTGAATTATGCACATTTCAGGGTATTATGCACATTTCCGATTTACACCGTTTTGTGCGGAACCTATCTTCAGTCTAAATCGAGGGATAGGTGTATTTTGTCAGTGTTATAGGCACCTTCACTAATAGTTGGATTCCAAAAAATTAAACAATAGCCAATGGCGTACAAGAGCTGGGGTGGTTTGGCTATAACTTCTCTCGAAGGCTTGATATATTTTTTGAGAAAGTCCCTGAAAATCAGACTCAAGTGCATGAATTTCCGTTTAGACTCCAATTTGTCATTTCCCGATTAGACTCCAACATGTAATAATAATAATTCTAATCTTTATTCATATTTATGTTAGTTATGCAAGAGTTTAAACAAATGACCCGCAAAGCATCTGCTTATCTGCAGGAGATAAGAATAATGACGTTACATGAAAATACATAAGATATAGTTTAAAACAATGTCATCGAATTACGTGAATTTCAGTGGAAACCCAATTAGTCAATTCCCGATTAGACTCCAATGTGTCAATCCATAATTAGACTCCAATATGTCAAACCCTAATTAAATTCAAATGTGTCAACCTCGATTAAAATCCACCGTTCACTTCTAGATTGGACTCCAACATGTCAATTCCCGATTAAACTCCAATGCACCGATCCACAATTAGACTCCAATATGTCAAACCTCAATTAAACTCCAACGTGTCCCTCGATTAAACTCCAGCATTCTCTCTGGATTAGACTCCAACATGTCAACTACCGATTAGACTCTAATATGTTAAACCCCAATTAAACTCCAATGTGTCAACCTCGATTAAACTCCAGCATTCCCTCTGGATTAAACTCCAGCATTCCCTCTGGATTAGACTCCAACATGTCAACTACCGATTAGACTCTAATATGTCAAACCCCAATTAAACTCCAATGTGTCAACCTCGATTAAACTCCAGCATTCCTCTGGATTAGACTCCAAAATGTCAACTACCGATTAAGCTCCAATGTGTCAACCTCGATTAAACTCCAGCATTCCCTCTGGATTAGACTCCAACATGTCAACTCACGATTAGACTCCAACATGTCAACTCCCGATTAGACTCTAATATGTCAAACTCCAATTAAACTCCAATGTGTCAACCTCGATTAAACTCCAGCATTCCCTTTGGATTAGACTCCCAAATGTCAACTACCGATTAGACTCTAATATGTCAAACCCCAATTAAACTCCAATGTGTCAACCTCGATTAAATTCCAGCATTCCCTCTGGATTAGATTCCAACATGTCAACTCCAGATTAGACTCTAATATGTCAAACCCCAATTAAACTCCAATGTGTCAATCTCGATTAAACTCCAGCATTCCCTCTGGATTAGACTCCAACATGTCAACTCCCGATTAGACTCTAATATGTCAAACCCTAATTAAACTCCAATGTGTCAACCTCGATTAAATTCCAGCATTCCCTCTGGATTAGATTCCAACATGTCAACTCCAGATTAGACTCTAATATGTCAACTCCCGATTAGACTCTAATATGTCAAACCCCAATTAAACTCCAATGTGTCAATCTCGATTAAACTCCAGCATTCCCTCTGGATTAGACTCCAAAATGTCAACTCCCGATTAGACTCTAATATGTCAAACCCTAATTAAACTCCAATGTGTCAACCTCGATTAAATTCCAGCAATCCCTCTGGATTGGATTCCAACATGTCAACTCCAGATTAGACTCTAATATGTCAAACCCCAATTAAACTCCAATATGTTAACCTCGATTAAACTCCAGCATTCCCTCTGGATTAGACTCCAACATGTCAACTCCCGATTAGACTCCAACATGTCAACTCCCGATTAGACTCTAATATGTCAAACCCCAATTAAACTCCAACGTGTCAACCTCGATTAAACTCCAGCATTCTCTCTGGATTAGACTCCAACATGTCAACTCACGATTAGACTCCAACATGTCAACTCACGATTAGACTCCAACATGTCAACTCCCGATTAGATTCCAACATGTCAACTCCCGATTAGACTCTAATATGTCAAACCCCAATTAAACTCCAACGTGTCAACCTCGATTAAACTCCAGCATTCTCTCTGGATTAGACTCCAACATGTCAACTCACGATTAGACTCCAACATGTCAACTCACGATTAGACTCCAACATGTCAACTCCCGATTAGACTCTAATATGTCGTACCCCAATTAAACTCCAATGTGTCAACCTCGATTAAATTCCAGCATTCCCTCTGGATTACACTCCAACATGTCAACTCCCGATTAGACTCCAACATGTTAACTCCCGATTAGACTCTAATATGTAAAACCCCAATTATACTCCAATGTGTCAATCTCGATTAAACTCCAGCATTCCCTCTGGATTGGACTCCAACATGTCAACTCCCGATTAGACTCTAATATGTCAAACCCCAATTAAACTCCAACGTGTCAACCTCGATTAAATTCCAGCATTCCCTCTGGATTAGATTCCAACATGTCAACTCCCGATTAGACTCTAATATGTAAAACCCCAATTATACTCCAATGTGTCAATCTCGATTAAACTCCAGCATTCCCTCTGGATTGGACTCCAACATGTCAACTCCCGATTAGACTCTAATATGTCAAACCCCAATTAAACTCCAACGTGTCAACCTCGATTAAACTCCAGCATTCCCTCTGGATTAGACTCCAACATGTCAACTCCCGATTAGACTCTAATATGTCAAACCCTAATTAAACTCCAATGTGTCAACCTCGATTAAATTCCAGCATTCCCTCTGGATTAGATTCCAACATGTCAACTCCAGATTAGACTCTAATATGTCAACTCCCGATTAGACTCTAATATGTCAAACCCCAATTAAACTCCAATGTGTCAATCTCGATTAAACTCCAGCATTCCCTCTGGATTGGACTCCAACATGTCAACTCCCGATTAGACTCTAATATGTCAAACCCCAATTAAACTCCAACGTGTCAACCTCGATTAAACTCCAGCATTCCCTCTGGATTAGACTCCAACATGTCAACTCCCGATTAGACTCTAATATGTCAAACCCTAATTAAACTCCAATGTGTCAACCTCGATTAAATTCCAGCATTCCCTCTGGATTAGATTCCAACATGTCAACTCCAGATTAGACTCTAATATGTCAAACCCCAATTAAACTCCAATGTGTCAATCTCGATTAAACTCCAGCATTCCCTCTGGATTAGACTCCAACATGTCAACTCCCGATTAGACTCTAATATGTCAAACCCTAATTAAACTCCAATGTGTCAACCTCGATTAAATTCCAGCATTCCCTCTGGATTAGATTCCAACATGTCAACTCCAGATTAGACTCTAATATGTCAACTCCCGATTAGACTCCAACATGTCAACTCCCGATTAGACTCTAATATGTCAAACCCCAATTAAACTCCAATGTGTCAATCTCGATTAAACTCCAGCATTTCCTCTGGATTAGACTCCAAAATGTCAACTCCTGATTAGACTCTAATATGTCAAACCCTAATTAAACTCCAATGTGTCAACCTCGATTAAATTCCAGCATTCCCTCTGGATTGGATTCCAACATGTCAACTCCAGATTAGACTCTAATATGTCAAACCCCAATTAAACTCCAATATGTTAACCTCGATTAAACTCCAGCATTCCCTCTGGATTAGACTCCAACATGTCAACTCCCGATTAGACTCCAACATGTCAACTCCCGATTAGACTCTAATATGTCAAACCCCAATTAAACTCCAACGTGTCAACCTCGATTAAACTCCAGCATTCTCTCTGGATTAGACTCCAACATGTCAACTCACGATTAGACTCCAACATGTCAACTCACGATTAGACTCCAACATGTCAACTCACGATTAGACTCCAACATGTCAACTCCCGATTAGATTCCAACATGTCAACTCCCGATTAGACTCTAATATGTCAAACCCCAATTAAACTCCAACGTGTCAACCTCGATTAAACTCCAGCATTCTCTCTGGATTAGACTCCAACATGTCAACTCACGATTAGACTCCAACATGTCAACTCCCGATTAGACTCTAATATGTCGTACCCCAATTAAACTCCAATGTGTCAACCTCGATTAAATTCCAGCATTCCCTCTGGATTACACTCCAACATGTCAATTCCCGATTAGACTCCAACATGTTAACTCCCGATTAGACTCTAATATGTAAAACCCCAATTATACTCCAATGTGTCAATCTCGAATAAACTCCAGCATTCCCTCTGGATTGGACTCCAACATGTCAACTCCCGATTAGACTCTAATATGTCAAACCTTAATTAAACTCCAACGTGTCCCTCGATTAAACTCCAGCATTCTCTCTGGATTAGACTCCAACATGTCAACTCCCGATTAGACTCTAATATGTCGTACCCCAATTAAACTCCAATGTGTCAACCTCGATTAAATTCCAGCATTCCCTCTGGATTACACTCCAACATGTCAACTCCCGATTAGACTCCAACATGTTAACTCCCGATTAGACTCTAATATGTAAAACCCCAATTATACTCCAATGTGTCAATCTCGATTAAACTCCAGCATTCCCTCTGGATTGGACTCCAACATGTCAACTCCCGATTAGACTCTAATATGTCAAACCCCAATTAAACTCTAACGTGTCAACCTCGATTAAACTCCAGCTTTCCCTCTGGATTAGACTCCAACATGTCAACTCACGATTAGACTCCAACATGTCAACTCACTATTAGACTCCAACAGGTCAATTCACGATTAGATTCCAACATGTCAACGATTAGACTGCAATGTACCAATCCACAATTAGATTCCAATATGTCAAACCCCAACTAAACTCCAATGTGTTAACCTCGATTAAACCCAGCGTTCACATCTGGATTATACTTCAACATGTGAACCCCCGATTAGACTACAACCTATATGGTAATCCAGTCAACTTCTGATTCGACTAAAACTTGTTAACACCTGAATAGACTCCAATGTGTCAACTCCCGATTAGACTCCAATGTGTCAACTCCCGATTAGACTCCAATGTGTCAACTCCCGATTAGACTCCAATGTGTCAACTCCCGATTAGACTCCAATGTGTCAATTCCCGATTAGGCTCCAATGTGTCAACACCCGATTAGGCTCCAATGTGTCAACACCCGATTAGACTCCAATGTGTCAACTACCGATTAGACTCCAATGTGTCAACTCCCGATTAGACTCCAATGTGTCAACTCCTGATTAGACTCCAATGTGTCAACTCCCGATTAGACTCCAATGTGTCATCTCCCCATTAGACTCCAATGTGTCAACTCCCGATTAGACTCCAACGTGTCAACTCCCGATTAGGCTCCAATGTGTCAACACCCGATTAGACTCCAATGTGTCAACTCCCGATTAGACTCCAATGTGTCAACTCCCGATTAGACTCCAATGTTTCAACTCCTGATTAGACTCCAATGTGTCAACTCCCGATTAGACTCCAATGTGTCATCTCCCCATTAGACTCCAATGTGTCAACTCCCGATTAGACTCCAACGTGTCAACTCCCGATTAGACTCCAAAGTGTCTAACCAGCAACACTTATCACAACACAAAATGTGGCAGTGACAATGTGGAAAAAAATGATGTAAGTGCATAACACATTACGGTAGGTAATCCTCAAAAAATGAAACAGAGCAAAGTTCGTAAGCATTTCAAATGAATTTTATTATACTGACGGTAGCTGATGATTTTTGTGACTATTTTATAGTATATAGTACTATGTATTAAGACCATAACTGGTTACAGTGATACTTAATATTTGAATCAAGTAGGGTTTGTTGTACCAATTTTGACAACTCTATTGTGGTAATGATATGTCACACATTTTTGCGCTTTAAAAAAAATACATTTTGTATCTCTCTAGGACGGCAATTGAAAGCGAGGCACTTCCGGAAAAATAAAGAACTTCCGCCTCTTGCTGACGATAAGAATTATGATTTTAATTATCAGGTAATTATTATCGTTGATAATTAATTAAAATTGATTTAAAGGGTTTAAAAACATCGATTAAAATTAATGATTTTCTGTTTCATATGCGCGACAGGCTCGTAATCTGCAGTTCCCAGGTTCGAGTCCCGCCTGGGGGTTGGGTTGTTTTACCTCTGAGCGGCACTTTTTTGCACACCATGGGCTAAATGGCCAGGTCACATGGAACCCGAAGGCTCAGAGAAGGTTGGGGGAGGGGACCCACTGGAACAACTGTTGGGAGACAGATGGTAGCTTCCCGTCAAGGCCATCCAACGTGTTCTTTAACGTGCACAGGATATGGCTCTCCCGCACACGGAGCCACGGCTTAGCGTCCTTTCCAAGACCATAGGTGTCCTCTACTGACGGTGGGCAGGGCGCGGAATTTTGCGGAGAAAAATCTCAACGCTGACATAGCTGGTACTCGAACCTGGGAACTACAGATTACGAGCCTGGCGCGCTACCGACCGAGCCACCCCCGCCCCCCCCGTCTGGGGGAGTCGCCACCCTTCCCACGGTCAGTAGGGATTGACAAGGAGCATTATGAGCTTGGAAATGGCGCCGTCCGTCGGATGGGAATGGGGAGGGGCGAGGGTGGCTCAGTCGGTAGCGCATCAGGCTCCTGATCTGTATTCCCAGGTTCGTGTCCCACCTGGGTCAGCGTTGAGATTTATCTTCGAAAATTCCCCGCCCAGCCCACGGTCAGTAGGGGACACCGATGGGAAAGACCATCGTCCGTC
The DNA here is from genome assembly GCA_038380435.1 of Ryuthela nishihirai. Lineage (NCBI taxonomy): Eukaryota > Metazoa > Arthropoda > Arachnida > Araneae > Heptathelidae > Ryuthela > Ryuthela nishihirai. The sequence continues at coordinate 10,677 of JAWZYU010000941.1, read as the reverse complement.
GGATGTGACGCTAAGCCGCGACCCCGTGTGCGGGAGAGCCATACCCTGTGTACGTTAAAGAACACACTGGATGGCCTCGATGGAAAGCTACTATCTGTCTTCCAACAGCTGATCCAGTGGGTCCCCTCCCCAAAACTTCTCTGAGCCTTCGGGATCCATGTGACCTGGCCATTTAGCCCATGGTGTGCAAAAAAGTGCCGCTCAGAGTTAAAACATTCTTACCTGTCGGAGGGACGTTAAGCCGTGGTTACGTGTGCAGAAGAGTCATACCCTGTGCGAGTTAAAGACACGCTAGATGGCCTTGACGAGAGGCTACCATCTGTCTCCAACAGCTGTTCCAGTGGGTCTTTGAACCTTAGGTGTCTTTGTGACCTGGTCATTTAGCCCATGATGTCCAAAACAATGTCGCTTAGAGGTAAAACAACCCAATTGACAACATAGGATATTTTGAGGAATACAGGTTGGGGTTGGGTTGTTTTACCTCTGAGCGGCACTTTTTTGCACACCATGGGCTAAATGGTCAGGTCACATGGACCCCGAAGGCTCAGAGAAGTTTGGGGGTAGGGGACCCACTGGAACAGCTGTTGGGAGACAGATGGTAGCCTCGCGTCAAGGCCATCCAGCGTGTTCTTTAACGTGCACAGGGTATGACTCTCCCACACACGGGGCCACGGCTTAACGTCCCATCCGACGGACGGCTGCCTTTCCAAGCCCATCGGTGTCCCCTACTGACCGTGGGCAGGGCGGGGAATTTTGCGGAGATAAATCTCAATACAGGTTGGGGAGCATTGGCTTACTTGTTCAATCCATTGCTTAGAGTTGTAATTTCTTTCAATGGGATAATACATTAGAAGATCTGTTAGTTTTTTTTCAGATTAATATTGTTTAAATGTTTCAATTTCAGAATTTCGCAACATGTGAGGTAATGTTTTTTTTTTTGTTTTTGTTTGCAGGAATACCATTATTTCCCAGAAGAAGTGAACTTATTACCGGTAAATATTTTAATTTCGTTGTTTATTAAACTATTGTTGTGAATACTATATATTTATAATTTCACCTACATAATTATGTAAAAAAAAACACTATACATGCGACATGATGAAAATTGCGGCGCTGTTTCAAATATATGTTTTAATCTTATAAAACTGTTGTGATTAGAACTGAAGATTTAACTAAAAAAATTAGGTCCTGCTATGATCAACAGCATTCTGAAAATATACCAAGTGTCGTTTTTCCTTATTGAAATATTACAGTCCAATTCCAGCTAATAAAAATGCTTGATGATGTCTAAGCTTTATTCTACAACTGCTGATACTTGTGGCACCATCTGTTGATGAGAAAGGGAACTAATTTATAGAAAGCGATACAGACAGCAGACGTGCGCAGACTATTAAAAATTTTTTACCTCCCCGCATGAAAATTGGATGATATAAAATATTTTTTTTTAACCTGGCCCTAATGTTGTTATTAATAAGACGAAAGAAAGAAATTTAAATGAAATCTCCAACTTGCTACAACGTCATTGACGCTGAATTTTCAGCAGCTCGTTTCTGGGAGGCAGTCCGATTTTGACGTTGAAATAAACTTCATTTTCATATTAATTTTTCATCTTATTTTTTAACCATATGATAAGTAAAATGTAATTAAAGAAATTATACTTCTTTTGTTCTTTTTAGTGTACCCCTTCCCACCTATTGACCCATAAAGTAGCCCCGCCCCTAATTGGGCCGACATAAAAAAAGGGAGGGGGAACGCAGCTCCCTTAAGAATTCTAGTTATAATAAATATATTTAATATATACCTTACCTTTATTTTTGAAAAAAGATTTTCAAAACCACGAAAACTGGGGGGGGGGGGGGGGGGGACGGCGTTCCGTTCCCCCCATTCTTTCCACTCGAATCACGTGATCACCCAATCCGTGATTTTTTTGTTATCCATTGATTAGCCAGGAAATCAACCTAAGTATTTGCATTAAGTTTAATGGGTGGTTATTTCTGTAAGTGCGTATAATATTTCTATATTAATAATAATCGAGTCTAATATCCTTAGGCAATGTCTGATGAGATTTTGAACAAATTTTAGATCAAATGACACAATTTCAACATTTTAAATTTAGAAACTGTTATTTATTACATTTTTTAGTCCTCTGTCTGTCTGTCTGTCTGTCTTTTCCAATATAACTCCTAAACAGTGAGAGCTAGGATCACCAAATTTCTGAAAAGCCAAAAAATCACCAAATTTCTGAAAAAAAAAAAAATCACAAAATTTCTGAAACGCTGCTTCATCTCGCGTTATCTGTAAATAAAAAAAATAAAAAAAAAATACCCCCTCAAGCAGCTGCTTGCCACAGAGGTCTGACAGGAGCCTGTCAGTTTATATGCCATAGTAGAAGGTCTGAGAGGATGGCAGGACTTCAGCAGAAAAACAACACATACAACCATGCCTTATCCGGGGCTCGAACCCAGGTTCCTTAAATCAGTAGCCAAGCGCGCTAACCACTCGGCCATGGGACGGCTTTATCTGTAAGGTTTCATAAAATAAAAATAAATAAATAAATAAACACCCCTTCAAGCAGCTGCTTGCCACAGAAGTCTGAAAGGATCCTGTCAGTTTATATGCCATAATAGAAGGTCTGAGAGGATGGCAGGACCTCAGCAGAAAAACAACACAAACATTCATACTGTCAAGATCTTTCTAATTTATAATAGAGATCTGTTGGCTTAATGTCTCTACTAAACTTGACTCACACTGCAACGAATATGTTCATTAAGAAAACCAGGCACTTGGTATCTCTTGGTTAGATATAACATTTTATATCACACACTTCACCATACACAAAGAGATATAAATACTTTACTTGGGGTGGCTCAGTCGGTAGCGCGCCAGGCTCGTAATCTGTAGTTCCCAGGTTCGAGTCCCAGCTGGGTCAGCGTTGAGATTTATCTCCGCAAAATTACCCGCCCTGCCCACGGTCAGTAGGGGACACCGATGGGCTTGGAAAGGCCGCCGTCCGTCGGATGGGACGTTAAGCCGTGGCCCCGTGTGCGGGAGAGCTATACCCTGTGCACGTTAAAGAACACGCTGGATGGCCTTGACGGGAGGCTGCCATCTGTCTCCCAACAGCTGTTCCAGTGGGTCCCCTCCCCAACCTTCTCTGAGCCTTCGGGGTCCATGTGACCTGACCATTTAGCCCATGGTGTGCAAAAAAGTGCCGCTCAGAGGTAAAACAACCCAACCCAAACTCCTGTCAGACCTCTATGACAAGCAGCTGCTTGAGGGGGCAATTATCTATTTAATTTTTGGAAACCTTACAGTGTAAAAAGATAAGGCGAGATGAAGCTCCTGACCAAATTTGCTGGCCCTAGCTCTCACTGTTTAGGAGATACACTGGAAAAAGACAGACAGATAGAGGAATAACCTCATAAAAATAAGCCCACCACGAAAAGTTGAGCGATAAACATCTGTCCGTTCATAACTCGCCCAATCGAAAACGTACTGTTCCTTTCATAACTCTCAAATCTCCATTCATAAGAGGGCTACAGCAGGCCCTTGGAGATTTCAGATATTTGTGGCGGGTTTATTCCTGACCCAATGAAAGTAGAAACCTGATATTTAAACAATACATAGCAAGACACAAGTGGGGCCACTGCACAAAATTTCGAACCGACTGGTCAAGTACCAGAGGAATTATAGGGAACTGAAAATTCCTGCTACCAGTGGCGTCACTACTGACATACAAGAAAATCATGTCTGTTCACCAACTCGGAATACACCTATATTGGGGAATATATCTCAGTCGGTAGCGCGCCAGGCTTGTAATCTGCAGTTCCCAGGTTCGAATCCCAGGTGGGTCAGCGTTGAGATTTATCTCCGCAAAAATTCCCGCCCTGCCCACGGTCAGTAGGGGACACCGCTGAGCTTGGAAAGGCCACCACCGTCCGTCGGATGGAACGTAAAGCCGTGGCCCCGTGTGCGGGAGAGCCATACCCTGTGCACGTTAAAGAATACGCTGGATGACCTTGACGGGAGACTACCATCTGTCTCCCAACAGCTGTTCCACTGGGTCCCCTCACCCAATCTTCTCTGAGCCTTTGGGGTCCTTGTGACCTGGCCATTTACCCATGGTGTGCAACAACCCACCTATTATCTAAAATATATAATAGTTGGAAGCTTGCTACTTGGAGTCACTTACTTTATATTAAGACGGAGTTAAGAAGCTTCTATTTGGAGTCATTTGCTATATATTAAGACGGAGCTAGGAAGCTTCTATTTGGAGTCATTTGCTATATATTAAGACGGAGCTAGGAAGCTTCTATTTGGAGTCATTGGCTATATATTAAGACGGAGCTAGGAAGCTTCTATTTGGAGTCATTTGCTATATATTAAGACGGAGCTAGGAAGCTTCTATTTGGAGTCATTTGCTATATATTAAGACGGAGCTAGGAAGCTTCTATTTGGAGTCATTGGCTATATATTAAGACGGAGCTAGGAAGCTTCTATTTGGAGTCATTTGCTATATATTAAGACGGAGCTAGAAAGCTTCTATTTGGAGTCATTTGCTATATATTAAGATGGAGCTAGGAAGCTTCTATTTGGAGTCATTTGCTATATATTAAGACGGAGATAGGAAGCTTCTATTTGGAGTCATTGGCTATATATTAAGACGGAGCTAGGAAGCTTCTATTTGGAGTCATTTGCTATATATTAAGACGGAGCTAGGAAGCTTCTATTTGGAGTCATTTGCTATATATTAAGATGGAGATAGGAAGCTTCTATTTGGAGTCATTTGCTATATATTAAGACGGAGCTAGGAAGCTTCTATTTGGAGTCATTGGCTATATATTAAGACGGAGCTAGGAAGCTTCTATTTGGAGTCATTTGCTATATATTAAGACGGAGCTAGGAAGCTTCTATTTGGAGTCATTTGCTATATATTAAGACGGAGCTAGGAAGCTTCTATTTGGAGTCATTGGCTATATATTAAGACGGAGCTAGGAAGCTTCTATTTGGAGTCATTTGCTATATATTAAGACGGAGCTAGAAAGCTTCTATTTGGAGTCATTTGCTATATATTAAGATGGAGCTAGGAAGCTTCTATTTGGAGTCATTTGCTATATATTAAGACGGAGATAGGAAGCTTCTATTTGGAGTCATTGGCTATATATTAAGACGGAGCTAGGAAGCTTCTATTTGGAGTCATTGGCTATATATTAAGACGGAGCTAGGAAGCTTCTATTTGGAGTCATTTGCTATATATTAAGATGGAGATAGGAAGCTTCTATTTGGAGTCATTTGCTATATATTAAGACGGAGCTAGGAAGCTTCTATTTGGAGTCATTGGCTATATATTAAGACGGAGCTAGGAAGCTTCTATTTGGAGTCATTTGCTATATATTAAGACGGAGCTAGGAAGCTTCTATTTGGAGTCATTTGCTATATATTAAGACGGAGCTAGGAAGCTTCTATTTGGAGTCATTGGCTATATATTAAGACGGAGCTAGGAAGCTTCTATTTGGAGTCATTTGCTATATATTAAGACGGAGCTAGGAAGCTTCTATTTGGAGTCATTTGCTATATATTAAGATGGAGCTAGGAAGCTTCTATTTGGAGTCATTTGCTATATATTAAGACGGAGCTAGGAAGCTTCCATTTGGAGTCATTGGCTATATATTAAGACGGAGCTAGGAAGCTTCTATTTGGAGTCATTTGCTATATATTAAGACGGAGCTAGAAAGCTTCTATTTGGAGTCATTTGCTATATATTAAGACGGAGCTAGGAAGCTTCTATTTGGAGTCATTTGCTATATATTAAGACGGAGCTAGGAAGCTTCTATTTGGAGTCATTGGCTATATATTAAGACGGAGCTAGGAAGCTTCTATTTGAAGTCATTGGCTATATATTAAGACGGAGCTAGGAAGCTTCTATTTGGAGTCATTTGCTATATATTAAGATGGAGATAGGAAGCTTCTATTTGGAGTCATTTGCTATATATTAAGACGGAGCTAGGAAGCTTCTATTTGGAGTCATTGGCTATATATTAAGACGGAGCTAGGAAGCTTCTATTTGGAGTCATTTGCTATATATTAAGACGGAGCTAGGAAGCTTCTATTTGGAGTCATTGGCTATATATTAAGACGGAGCTAGGAAGCTTCTATTTGGAGTCATTTGCTATATATTAAGACGGAGCTAGAAAGCTTCTATTTGGAGTCATTTGCTATATATTAAGATGGAGCTAGGAAGCTTCTATTTGGAGTCATTTGCTATATATTAAGACGGAGCTAGGAAGCTTCTATTTGGAGTCATTGGCTATATATTAAGACGGAGCTAGGAAGCTTCTATTTGGAGTCATTGGCTATATATTAAGACGGAGCTAGGAAGCTTCTATTTGGAGTCATTGGCTATATATTAAGACGGAGCTAGGAAGCTTCTATTTAGTGTCATTTGCTATATATTAAGACGGAGATAGGAAGCTTCTATTTGGAGTCATTTGCTATATATTAAGACGGAGCTAGAAAGCTTCTATTTGGAGTCATTTGCTATATATTAAGATGGAGCTAGGAAGCTTCTATTTGGAGTCATTTGCTATATATTAAGACGGAGCTAGGAAGCTTCTATTTGGAGTCATTGGCTATATATTAAGACGGAGCTAGGAAGCTTCTATTTGGAGTCATTGGCTATATATTAAGACGGAGCTAGGAAGCTTCTATTTGGAGTCATTGGCTATATATTAAGACGGAGCTAGGAAGCTTCTATTTGGTGTCATTTGCTATATATTAAGATGGAGATAGGAAGCTTCTATTTGGAGTCATTGGCTATATATTAAGACGGAGCTAGAAAGCTTCTATTTGGAGTCATTTGCTATATATTAAGACGGAGCTAGAAAGCTTCTATTTGGAGTCATTTGCTATATATTAAGATGGAGCTAGGAAGCTTCTATTTGGAGTCCTTTGCTATATATTAAGACGGAGCTAGGAAGCTTCTATTTGGAGTCATTGGCTATATATTAAGACGGAGCTAGGAAGCTTCTATTTGGAGTCATTGGCTATATATTAAGACGGAGCTAGGAAGCTACTATTTGGAGTCATTGGCTATATATTAAGACGGAGCTAGGAAGCTTCTATTTGGTGTCATTTGTTATATATTAAGACGGAGCTAGGAAGCTTCTATTTGGAGTCATTTGCTATATATTAAGACGGAGCTAGGAAGCTTCCATTTGGAGTCATTGGCTATATATTAAGACGGAACAAGGAAGCTTCTATTTGGAGTCATTTGCTATATATTAAAACGGAGCTAGGAAGATTCTATTTGGAGTCATTGGCTATATATTAAGACGGAGCTAGGAAGCTTCTATTTGGAGTCATTGGCTATATATTAAGACGAAACTAGGAAGCTTCTATTTGGAGTCATTTGCTATATATTAAGACGGAGTTAGGAAGATTCTATTTGGAGTCATTTGCTATATATTAAGACGGAGTTAGGAAGATTCTATTTGGAGTCATTTGCTATATATTAAAACGGAGCTAGGAAGATTCTATTTGGAGTCATTTGCTATATATTAAGATGGAGCTAGGAAGCTTCCATTTGGAGTCATTTGCTATATATTAAGATGGAGCTAGGAAGATTCTATTTGGAGTCATTGGCTATATATTAAGACGGAGCTAGGAAGCTTCTATTTGGAGTCATTGGCTATATATTAAGACGAAACTAGGAAGCTTCTATTTGGAGTCATTTGCTATATATTAAGACGGAGTTAGGAAGATTCTATTTGGAGTCATTTGCTATATATTAAGACGGAGCTAGGAAGCTTCTATTTGGAGTCATTTGCTATATATTAAAACGGAGCTAGGAAGATTCTATTTGGAGTCATTTGCTATATATTAAGATGGAGCTAGGAAGCTTCTATTTGGAGTCATTGGCTATATATTAAGACGGAGCTAGGAGGCTTCTATTTGGAGTCATTTGCTATATATTAAGACGGAGTTAGGAAGCTTCTATTTGGAGTCATTGGCTATATATTAAGACGGAGCTAGGAAGCTTCTATTTGGAGTCATTTGCTATATATTAAGACCCGAATTGGGAAGTCTGCTACTTGCAGTCATTTGCTATATATTAAAACCTGAGCTAGAAGTGATCTGCTATATATTAAGACTCGAACTAGGAAGCTTGCTTGAGTCATTTACTAAATACACTGGTTTCCATAAATTAAGGAAAATCCCCGTGTTAAGTCAATGGGAAGCTAACGTCAAAGCTCTGTAACGCTAAAATATTTTTTTTTTCTTTTGGAAAATGTGATTGCAGATAAAGATCTCAATCAAATAAATCAATATCTCGATTTTCAATAATATTCGTTCAGTATTTAATGAGTCATGGAAGTTTGAATATTTAGCGATAACAATGCCAGCCACAAAAATTGACTTCAGAAGTTAATTAAAACTTAGTAATAAGTATTGAATCAATGTGTTTAGTAAAAAAAGTCTGCATTTTAGAACTTTGTGTAAAGAATTCTTTCACTATTCTTCAGTTTTGTAAAAGTTTCTCAAGACTGGCATTGCTGTTGTTAAATATTCAAACTTCCATAACTCATTAAATACTGAACGAATATTGTTGAAAATCGAGATATTGTTTTATTTGATTAAGATCTTTATCTGCAATCACATTTTTCAAAACAAAAAAACTTATTTTAGAAGTTATAGAGCTTTGACCTTAGCTTCCCATTGACTTAACATAGGGATTTTCGTTAATTTATTAAAACCAGTGTATTAAAACCCAAGGAAAGAAGTTTGCTACTTGAAGTCATTTACTATATTTTAAGATACTCCTGCAATTCTTCTAGCACATTATAAAGTGCATAGATATTTAATTCAGGGGTGAAAAAAAAATTAATTATCCTATAACAAATACAGTCGCTCAAAAAAATATCCGAACACTATGGTTGATTACAGAATTCAGAAAAAATATTTGGCAACGTTTTTTTTAGAAATTAGTGATCTGGCAACCTTCGTGTAGTTGCCAGATCACTAATTTCTAAAACATTGGTTGCCAGATATTTTTTTCTGAATTCTGTAATCAACCATAGTGTTCGGATATTTTTTTGAGTGACTGTACATAATGCTTTGAAAACGAAATGATATCGGATTGGATATTAAGGGAAGGCACAAAGTACTCCGTTTCATCACAGATTAATAGTTGAGGAATGACTTGTTCTATTATCGAAGATACATAACTGTCAAAATCAGGTTTAATGTGTTTTTTATCCCCACTGTTAATCGTAGAGAAATCACGATAAAAAATATTTTTTGTCATATCTGATGTCAAAAAATTTTTCACTTCAGGAAGACCAGATAACTGTGGAATGCACCTACAATTCGAAAGAAAGAGTAAACACCACTTTTGTAAGTATTTATCGATTTGTTTTGTTAAATATAATAAACATTTTAAGAGTACTACATTTTAATTAGTAATGTCTATCATTATCACAAAAAACTGTGGCAGAGACAGCGCCATTTTCTAGGCCTCGTACACTATACATTCTTACACCATTAGACAAATTTGTATATAACAAAAATTCTGTAATTTGTATATTTAAACAGACATTCATTCTCATCCTTCTTGATCCCTTATAATTCTAGATGAGTTGGTTTCTCATCCTTCTTGATCCCTTACAATTCTAGATGAGTTGGTTTCTCATCCTTCTTGATCCCTTACAATTCTAGATGAGTTGGTTTCTCATCCTTCTTGATCCCTTACAATTCTAGATGAGTTGGTTTCTCATCCTTCTTGATCCCTTACAATTCTAGATGAGTTGGTTTCTCATCCTTCTTGATCCCTTACAATTCTAGATGAGTTGGTTTCTCATCCTTCTTGATCCCTTACAATTCTAGATGAGTTGGTTTCTCATCCTTCTTGATCCCTTACAATTCTAGATGAGTTGGTTTCTCATCCTTCTTGATCCCTTACAATTCTAGATGAGTTGGTTTCTCATCCTTCTTGATCGCTTATAATTCTAGATGAGTTGGTTTCTCATCCTTCTTGATCCCTTACAATTCTAGATGAGTTGATTTCTCATCCTTCTTGATCCCTTATAATTCTAGATGAGTTGGTTTCTCATCCTTCTTGATCCCTTACAATTCTAGATGAGTTGGTTTCTCATCCTTCTTGATCCCTTACAATTCTAGATGAGTTGGTTTCTCATCCTTCTTGATCCCTTACAATTCTAGATGAGTTGGTTTCTCATCCTTCTTGATCGCTTAGAATTCTAGATGAGTTGGTTTCTCATCCTTCTTGATCCCTTACAATTCTAGATGAGTTGGTTTCTCATCCTTCTTGATCCCTTACAATTCTAGATGAGTTGGTTTCTCATCCTTCTTGATCCCTTACAATTCTAGATGAGTTGGTTTCTCATCCTTCTTGATCGCTTATAATTCTAGATGAGTTGGTTTCTCATCCTTCTTGATCCCTTACAATTCTAGATGAGTTGGTTTCTCATCCTTCTTGATCCCTTACAATTCTAGATGAGTTGGTTTCTCATCCTTCTTGATCCCTTACAATTCTAGATGAGTTGGTTTCTCATCCTTCTTGATCCCTTACAATTCTAGATGAGTTGGTTTCTCATCCTTCTTGATCCCTTACAATTCTAGATGAGTTGGTTTCTCATCCTTCTTGATCCCTTACAATTA
>JAWZYU010000940.1:0-61000 GCA_038380435.1 Ryuthela nishihirai | reverse complement strand
CCAGTGGGTCCCTTCCCCAACATTCTCTGAGCCTTTGGTCTTTGTGACCTGGCCATTTAGCCCATTGTGTGCAAAAAAAGTGCTTTTCAGAGGTAAAACAACCTAACTTAAATTTATTTCATTATTATTCTTAAACCACAATATTTTAGAATCGATAGCAAAAAAAACTAACAATTCTATTTGCATATATGTTGGGTTGGGTTGTTTTACCTCTGAGCGGCACTTTTTTGCACACCATGGGCTAAATGGCCAGGTCACATGGACCCCGAAGGCTCAGAGAAGGTTGGGGGAGGGGACCCACTGGAACAGCTGTTGGGAGACAGATGGTAGCCTCCCGTCAAGGCCATCCAGCGTATTCTTTAACGTGCACAGGGTATGGCTCTCCCGCACACGGGGCCACGGCTTAACGTCCCATCTGACGGATGGCGGCCTTTCCAAGCCCATCGGTGTCCCCTACTGACCATGGGCAGGGCGAGGAATTTTTGCGGAGATAAATCTCAACGCTGACCCAGCTGGGACTCGAACCTGGGAACTACAGATTATGAGCCTGGCGCGCTACCGACTGAGCCACCCCCGCCCCCATTGCATATATGTATTTATTTCGTTATTAATAATTATTAATATTGATAATGTTCCAGTTTTTTATTTGTATTTTAACAAGTGGATTAATTGAACTGGTATGAACCACTTGATGATGCTACTGCATACATATATAATAAATATGATACCATATATTTAATTACTTTGCATTTATACTAAAAATATTTTGAAATAATGTTAATGTAATGTTATAACAAAATTTAAATTTTGCTATAATGAAACTTTTTTCATTTACCAATACTCTTTACAACACTAGAGCTATAGCCCAAACTAGGAATCACAACTCATTGATTATATTTACATTATGGCATATATATTATCGCTACTTGATGCTATTTACAGTGACTGAACATGCACATATATTCACTGCAGACTCAAATAGATTTTTACACTTTATCACAGTTTTTTCAAGTGGGACCAATAGGTAAAAAAATATAGATTTAAATGTTATTTTCAATATTTGATTAGAAACATAGAAACGAAAAAAAATTCAGATTTCTATTCAGAAAATTTCGTTTACAACCTTGTACTATGGGAATGGAACTTACTTCTCATGTCACTAGAAGTCAAAAGAAGAAAGCAATTACTAAGATGCTGACACAAAATGGGTTAAATCACTTGAAGGAAACTGATGCTAAGATAAATTATACTTTTATTCTAAAAACTTACCTTTATTAGTTTCCTGAAGATTTTGATTAGCATTTTTAGATTCAAACTGCATATTTTGGTACAGCTGAAGGAAAAACTGAAAACAAAAAAATAATGCAATACGGGAATTTTAAATGTTTCAAAAATATAATGATGAATACACTATATACAGTAAATCCTTCATCAATATTTTTTCCCAAGCTATTTTTAGAGCTTTTACATTTTAGAATAAAAATTCATGCTATAAATCAAATTTATAGATTTTCAAAAGTGCAATAATTAATACACAAATATAACGATGAATATCCTATACATTACTACAGCAAATCCATCATATTTACTTTTTCCCACATTATTTCTTTGTAGACTACATATTAGCAGGACCAGTGCAAGGGGCAAGTTAAGCAGGCGATCACCTGGGGTGCCACAAAGAGGGGGTGCCAAAGTCGTTTATTAGATATGTATTTAAAAACATATATTTATAGTAAATAATCAGGGTCAGATTTCACTTAAAGCACAGGGCGGGGGTGGCTTAGTCGGTAGCGCGCCAGGCTCATAATCTGTAGTTCCCAGGTTCGAGTCCCAGCTGGGTCAGTGTTGAGATTTATCTCCAAAAAATTCCCCGCCCTGCCCACGGTCAGTAGGGGACACTGATGTGCTTGGAAAGGCCGCCATCTGTCGGATGGATGTTAAGCCGTGGCCCCATGTGCGGGAGAGCCATACCCTGTGCACGTTAAAGAACACGCTGGATGGCCTTGATGGGAGGTTATCATTTGTCTCCCAACAGCTGTTCCAGTGGGTCCCCTCCCCCAACCTTCTCTGAGCCTTCAGGGTCCATGTGACCTGGCCATTTAGTCCATGGTGTGCAAAAAAGTGCCACTCAGAGGTAAAACAACCCAACCCACTTAAAGCATGTTAGGAACTTGACTAGTGGCACCAACATAATAGGGTGCCATCATTTATGCCTTCTGATTTGTTTAAGTAACAAAATCGGTCAGTTCAGTATATTTTAGAAGAAATAAAGTAATTGGAAGTATCCACAAAATAAAGAGCTATTGCTCTCTCTTGAAAGCACTCCATCTTTTGGCAATTGAAATTCAACTTTTAAAAGAATTTGGATTATGAGAATTTAAATGTTGCCAAACATATTGGGATTACATTTATATTTTTGTGAACAGAAAACTAAATTCGAAGCTCTCTAAATTTGAAAATAAGTTTTTTTACAGAGAAATGCAACAGAGATAAATTATTAAGATTATATTATATTACTGAAGTATATTATTCAAAAATATTATTAAACTATATTCAAATTTATCAAATCTCAATTTTAAACAATAGTTCTTTACACCCTATTGAAACTGAATTATTTGAAAGTGGCTGAGTCATTTTTTAAAATGTTTTTATTTTATTATTTATTCATATCATTTTCTGAAAAAAAATGACATCTTGGATATGGAAGCAAATTCATTTTTGTTGATTTATTTCTGTAAGTTAGCAATTTTCAATCAGCTGATTTATTAATCTTTCTGTGATACTACATCAGAAGCCACCTTAAAAGTTCTTGTGGATATTTATTTTAACATCCCATTAGGTTATATGTAATTCTTCTTTTATTTCATGGTTTTTAGTAAAAAGAAACTTTGAGCTTGTAGTTTTCTGAAAATGTTTTGGATATGAAAGCAAAATAGACTTCCTTACTATGGAAATCAGCCTTCATATGGGTGGGCAATTTCGGGAAGGTTTCCCCTCCGCTAAACTCACTATGAACATTTCACCCCCCATCCCTCTAAAAAAATATTTTTTTTAAATTACAAGTTTTTATGTTTATACTGAATGATTTTAAAGCAACCCCCCCCCCCCCCCCATTCCAGTATTTTGGCTGTGCCAGACAAACGATATAAGGCTTTTTTCTTTTGCTCTGGTGCACAGACCTTTCTGCACTTAGCCAAGATTGCCAAAGTTCAACACCCATAGAAAAAATTCATAATGTTTAGTAAAAAAAGCAGCCAAGAAAGTGTTTTTTTCTATTTCATAACCAGTTCAGAAAAACCCGTGGATGTGAGAAGTTCAAGTCACTTTGTATAACACTGGCAGTGTTTAAAATATATACGATACTGAAAAGAATCATTAAAAGAAATCATATTTCATATTGAACATTATTCAGGAGGAAATGTCCTTTCAATTAATATATAATTTAACTATTTTTATTCATTGGGTTTTCCAAAATTAAGCCTTAATTGTATAGTGTGATCTTTTTTTTCACCATATCACACTGAAAATGGCTTATTAAAAACAATATGTTTGTCAATTTGTTTATATTATTTATTTTCACAAAACTCATAATTAAACTGGTCATAATGTTTTGGCTCTTCAGTGTACTTTGCTCATTAAATACTTCAGTATAGTTTCCAAATTTTCTTTTTCTACTCAAAGCTCTTCAAAATTAATTAGGCTATCAGGCAGAGCTCATTATTAGAAATTAGCACTTTGAATATTAAGGGTCATTTTTCACTGAATATTATATATAAATCAAGAGTTGTAAGTTTCAATATGAATATAAAACAGAAAAATTAGTTAATAGAATAACAGCACATTAAGAAAAAAAAACACCTAAAACAATAAATGAATATTTTGATAGAATTATGTGAATTTCATACATATATACTTTGTTTCCTTTGACATTTATTTGATGCCTAATTTACTATCTGTTACAACTTACTGGTAAATTGCTCCACTCACTTAAGACACTAACAACATAATGAACAGCATTAATAATAGCACAGTAGTTTGTCTGTAGTTGCTCCTGGACCTGGTACTGAGAAAGCTGGTGTAGACGAAGCCTAAAGTCATCTAGAAGCTCCAACTGTAGTTCCAAAAAGGAGAGCTGACACGATACCAGAGGCAGATTCCGATAGCGTTCTATATACACGTTAAAAGATTAATTACATATTTATCAATGATATATCATAATTCTTATTACAGCATTTATGCTATCATTATATGTTGAAATACCATATTTAGATGACTATCATATACACTAAACAACTTTTTGTGCCCCAAACAGAAAAATGAAATTCAATCATATTAAACATAAATCAAGAAAGCATAAGCCAATAAAAATTCAGTATAATATCCAAAATTTAGCTCTAGTTCAATGCGACACAGTTGTTATGTTGTAAAAGAGCACAATATTTTAATGAAAGTTTGTTCCTATAGTTATGGTGCAGCAGTACAGAGCTGTAAAACCTATGGCCCATAAATCAGGTTTGTTTAGCTCATTAAATGAATCTAGCTGGATTTTCACACTGCTGACTGAAAATTTCGGAAGACATCAATAGTTTAGTTTTATTACTACACTTGTTCAGTTATTAATTATGTTATGAGGAAAGATTTTCAAAGGAGAGAATGGAATCTTGGATGGTTTTAAGCAGCATTTTGTGAAAGGAGAAATGCTTAAACGCTCAAGGAAAAGGACAGACCTAGAATGAAGTTAATTGATAATGTCAAACAGAACCATATTAGAATTCAGCTGAATTGGCCAAATGCAGTATTACCTGCTAAGGATGCATATGCAAGAACTAAATTTTCACAGTCTAGTTGAATATATATAGCCTACAGCTGTTTGAGTAAGAGAGGGATGAATATATTATATGCATCTTATAAAATCATATTTAATGTCATTTTTTAATTAATGTTTTTATATCACATAGCAATTTAGACACTGCATTTTAATGTATGAGCTTCCCAATATTTAATAAACTAGTTTTCTAATTAACATTAAAAAAATATTTTTATGAAAGCATATAAAAAAAATTTAACAGTGCGTTTGAGAGCAGGTTTACAATATGCAAATATATTTTTGCCATTGCTTTTGTCATGCAGAAAGCAATAAAAAATTTAAAATGATCTCAAATTGAAATCCTAAGTGAAGACAGACTATTAATCAGCAATAAAAGATTTTAAAGATTACTGATGAAGAATGCAAAATAATCCATTCAAATAAAGTAAAAAAGAGTTGGCAATTTGTATTATACCTGTCATTGCAAGTAATAAAGTCATAAATCCCTCTGCACATTCAGGCACACGAAATTCATCCAAGTCTTCATCTTGGTAGCGTGGTTTCCATGCTGATTCTGAATTTAGCAATTCATCCATTTTCTCCAAAGCACCTATATTAGAACAATTCTTTCAATTTACTTAAAATATATTGGTTTCCATAAATTAAGGAAAATCTCTACGTTAAGTCAATGGGAAGCTAATGTCAAAGCTCTATAACTTCTAAAATAAGTTTTTTTGTTTTTAAAAATGTGATTGCAGATAAAGATCTCAATAAAATAAATCAATATTTCGATTTTCAACAATATTTGTTTCAGTATTTAACGAGTTATGGAAGTTTGAATATTTAATGATAACAATGCCAGCCACAAAAATTGACTTCAGAAGTTAATTAAAACTTAGTAATAAGTATTAAAGTATTATATCAAAGTGTTTAATAAAATAAGTTTGTATTTTAGAATTTTATGTAAAGAATTCTTTCACTATTCTTCAGTTTTGTATAAGTTTCTTAAGACTGTTATTGCTGTTGTTAAATATTCAAACTTCCATAACTCATTAAATACTGAATGAATATTGTGAAAACCATCGAGATATTGATTTATTTGATTGAAATCTTTATCTTCAATCACATTTTTAAACAAAAAAACTTTTTTTAAAAGTTATAGAGCTTTGACATTAGTGTCCCATTGACTTAACATAGGAATTTTCCTTAATTTATGGAAACCAGTGTAATAAACACATTTGATAAATCATAAAAATACACCCAATAGAACTTTTGTGTCCCAGAATCAAATTATTGAAATCACACATACATAATGAAGGTTGAATAGTTCTTTAGAAATTA
Source organism: Ryuthela nishihirai (assembly GCA_038380435.1). Taxonomy (NCBI): domain Eukaryota; kingdom Metazoa; phylum Arthropoda; class Arachnida; order Araneae; family Heptathelidae; genus Ryuthela; species Ryuthela nishihirai. The sequence continues at coordinate 54,852 of JAWZYU010000940.1, read as the reverse complement.
TTTTAATTCAAAAACAATAATTAATTATATTATCTTTATATATTGTAATCTATTAACCATAACCAAAACTTTAATATTATGTTATATATTAGCTGTTTTCCCCTAATTTAATTGAAAACAACTCCTAACTTTATAATGTCAAGTTTTATAATTATAAATATATGGGCTCTCTCTATCCAGCCCTTGATGTAAACTCAGGTTCAGGCTCCTCTTGGGCCAGCATTGAGATTTATCTCTGCAAAACTCTCTCCTCTTGGTCAGTAGGGGACACTCATGGGTTTGGAAAGGCTTTCATTCATCAGATGGGACTAATGTCCCATCTGATGGACGTCAATGCCATGGTCCTGTGTGTGGGATTGGATTGTTTTACCTCTGAGCAGCACTTTTTTGCACACCATGGGCTAAATGGACAGGTCACATGGACCCCAAAGGCTCAGAGAAGGTTGGAGGAGAGGAGCTGTTGGGAGACAGATGGTAGTCTCCCATCAAGGCCATCCAGCGTGTTCTTTAATGTGCAGATAGGAGATAAATCTCAACACTGATCCCTGATCCAGCTGGGACTCAAACCTGGGAACTACAGATTGCGAGCCTGGCGCGCTACCGACTAAGCTCCTATATTTAAATAAATTTGAATCACTATTGTCCACAGTTTCCCTTTAGTGAATCAAAAGGAAATATGGAAAGGCCATGACTGACCTTTCAATGTTTCCTTCTGATATTACAATATAATTTTCTAGAGCATTTTTTTAGCTAGCCTTTCTAGAACCCTACTGTATAGTGGTCGGTGAATAATAAGTCAAACAGTCATGATTTTGTGCATGTATTCATATGTTATGTGAGAAGATAGGCCAAGCCTGATAGACCTGATAGAGTTTCTTGATGATCACTGTGTTGTGTTGGAAAGTCTCTTCCTTAAAAAAAAATAGCATCTCCTACAGCAAACAGTCTCTATTGCATCCAAGGTTTTTAACTAAAAAAAAAACCACTAAAAAAAACTTTAACAGTCTACTAAAAAAGTTTTTTGAGTTTCAGTCACTATTCAAAAATAATTTATTACTTTATTGCATATATTGACTCCTCACATATTTTAGTTCCACAGCCTTATAATATTAAACCTCTGAACTTCTATTTAATCGCTATCTGCATCTTTTGCAATCTGCTGGGTCATCAATATGAACCGAAGAAGGCAGTAGAAATGTTTTATTATTTCTCCATTAATTACATACCATCTCAATTTTCAGAAGTTACAAATGGTTTACTTTTTATACTTTATCATTTAACTTAACCTCATTTGTAACTTCAATTTTATAATGGTTCAATAACATGCTTTTAAATTTTCTTCTACCACTGGAATGATCTTATGTCTCAATGTATACCATATTTCTAAATGTAATAAAACACTTACCTTTTAATTTTGTTGAGAAAATGCTTTCTTACTTTAATAAACTTGTATAAGAATTCACTTAGGAAGATGATACAAACTTGTGCAGCACAACATACAGTAGTTCAACTTATTGCAAACATACTATTTGACTGAAGAAACTTTTTGAAATGAATTTGTCCATATACAAAAACAGTTTGAAGGATTGAGAATTTTTGCAACTGCTTACTACCATATTAACTTTATATAGGCACATTACAGATTACAGAATATGAATTCATGATACTTTTTGGGATGTGATTTTTCTTCCTTTCAGATCAATACAATCATGTTATATAGACCAATAGCAGTACTGTAAAATGCTGATGCAGTATATCCCAACATTTCTTTAAAGGGTTAATAAGACAATTGTTGACTATCCTCATTTCTCTTTTGATAATCATCATGTAACCTGATGCATAATATTTTAAGATTATTTTTAATTAAAAGTATCTCTCTATTCACATTCCTGGCTATTTAATTACACTGGTTTTACAAGGTTTTTATAACATGAATAATTGTAGCTGCCTTTAACTATTTTTCAGGTGTTGATTTCAGATATGGCCTTAAAAATGGCTAGCACATCATGTTTTTTATGTTATTGGTCATTTTTGATTCCTATTAAGATCTTCCTATACCAACACCTCCAGGCAACTGGGAGGATACTAGATATTTTACTTTTTGTGGCTGGCAACACTGATTGCTAAGTGGGAGAAAACATGTAACGTTAGCCTAACCTCAGACTGCCATTCTTGTTGTTTTCATTGTAAGAGGAACACGTGCTGTACATTGAAGATGAATTTTGGCATTTAAATGGCACAAAGGTAGTGTCACAGATGAGTTAATGTGATGAGTTTAATGTGTGTAAAAAGTTTTGTTATATGTGTGGAAATTATATTTTAAAATCCCAGGGTCATTCTTTGACAAAGATTGTAAAGAAAGCCTGTAACTTATATTTTGGATGTCATGTTGGAGATCAGGACAAAACATGGGCTCCACATGTGTGCTGCATTTCATGTTTTGTTGGCTGAGTGGATGATTGAAAGGTAAGATAAAATCCATGCCCTTTGCAGTTCCAATGCTTTGGTGTGAGCCAACTAGTCACTAGCATGATTGCTGTTTTTGTTTAACTAAAGTGTTGGGCTTTTCGAAGGTCAGTTCCTCATGGAGATCTTTCTATACTAACACCTCCAACTGGGAGGAGATGGATTCACATTCATCAGATGAAGACTTTGAAGCACATCCAGATCCTGATCCTACATCCACTCCTAAAAAGTTAGACAAGCCTCATTTGATTCAGCAAAATGAATCAAATGATCTTGTTTAAGACCTAGAACTTTCCAAACAACAAGCTGAGGTTTTAGATTCAAGAGTGGAATCTTCTGGCCAAGATTACCAGAGTTTCTCTGTTCAGAAATAGAAATTTAGTTTTATCTGCTTATTACAAGATGCAAGATGGTTTGTGTTTCTGCACAGATATTTCAGGGCTGATGGAAGAAATTGGAACAATTCACAACCCTAAGGAATGGCATCTAGTTATAGATTTGTCAAAATTCGTCTTAACGGCTGTCCTATTCCATAAAGGAAACCAAAAACCTTCCATTCCAGTGACACATGCTATGGGAATGAAGGAAACTTATGAAAGTGTAGAATATGACCAGTTTAAGTGGACAATATGTGGTGACCTAAAAGTCATATCTCTCTTGCTCAGGCTTCAAGGAGGCTTCACAAAATTTTGCTGTTTTCTGTGTTTGCAAGAAAGCAGGGTCAGAAAACAACACTACAAAACAAAAGACTGGCCCAAAAGATATGTTTTCATTCCTGAAAGAGTAATGTGAGGTATAAACCTCTAGTTGCCCCTCTGAAGTTCTGCTCCCACCACTACACATCAAATTTGGGCTTATGAAAAACACTGTAAAGCCTATGGACAAAACTGGTAAAGGGTTTATGCACTTGAAGGAAAATTTTTCAAAACTAAGTGATGCCAACTCAAAGAAGGAATCTTGTTGGTCCATAGATCAGGAAGCTACTGATACTGTCTTCAAAGAAAAACTGAATATGAAGGAGTGCGCTGCATGGAAATCCTTCATGTCTGTGATCCAGGGTTTTCTGGGGAATTACAAAGAGGAAAATTACCATTAGCTCATTCAAGATCTCAAATATTATGAAAATCTTGGCTGCTGAATGTCTTTGAAGATCTATTTCTTGTACTTGCATCCTCAACCTCTTTCCCAAGAACTTAGGAGCTGTCAGTGATGAGAAAGGGGAAAGATTTCACCAGGATATTCGAACCATGGAGGAGAAATACTAAGGCAGGTGGGACCTAGCAATAATAGGTGACTACTGCTGGTTCTTGCAGAAGGAATATACCTCAGCGCATAAAAGAGAAAAAGTAACTTCTTGTAAGTATAAAAGATCCTTACCCATGTTTTCTTATTTTGAGTTTCAATATTATTTCATTTGTTACTTTATATTCAGTGGTCTATAACTATGATGTTTCTAATTTTTTTCACTGTAATCATGTAATTAATTAATGAGTTTTAAGTTGCAATTTAATAAAATAGTCACATTTATTTTCATTTCCTAGATATGCATATTCATTAAATTTGAAATACATCAATCCATAATTTAAAAAAAAAAACTGTACATGATGCATATTTTTCGCAGCCATATTTGAATTCAGCACCCTAAAATTAATTAAAAACATCCTATTTGATCAATGTTATAAAAAAAAAAAGTTTCAATTTATTGTCTAGTGTTATTAACCCAAATCATATCAGTTTCTGGTATATTTCGAAAAATATCATTGGTTGCTAAACCTCTTAACACTTAAAGTGCTGGAAGATACTACAGTTCCCAGAGACATTTACTGCAAGTTTTATATTTTCGCCAAAAGAAATTGGCCTTTTAAAAGTTTATTCAAATTGATCATCAAAATTAAGAAGTTATATTCTATACAATAACACAACCAAGTTCTGTTAGTTATTTACTACATGATAAGGTCTTACACTACTTTAAATTTTCATGTTGAAAGTCCTTCAAAATTATGTTAAATTAAGTTCTTAAAGTTACTGCATCATTGCAGTAACTTTTAAGAGCTAATTAAAAGCATAAAATAGGGCTTTTATTAAAACAGGTAAAATAATAAGCACAATATATAGTCAAGGAAGCAAAACGAGCTAGAGCTAATGAAACCTTGAATGAAAGTAATACTTGTTTCAGTTCTTTGGTACAATGGTCCAGACAGAGAGAAAAAAAATAGTTATTTACTTTGCATTAACAATACATTCACTTTCCATGTTGGTTGCAGGCCAACCATGCAACCAACATGGAGAGAATACAGCAACAGTTCAAGGAAATTACATTTCTGCAATAAGTTTAAATAAATTCTAAAGAATTACGAGTGTATCAAAATAAAACTTTTGTTAGAAATGCTGCTGTACCTTTTTCCATTTAATTTTTCTTTAGAGAAACTTAAACAGAAACATGAAAAGCAATATAGAATGTCATTATATAAGAAAAATGGTTTGATGCTCAGAGGTTTCTATTCCAGAGGATAAACAGAATGTATATTATTATGGTCAAAACAATGCCAACCATTCTATAAAGAATAACAAGACAAAATAAAGTTCCATTAATTATAGAAATAAAGTTTTAGATTTACAGCTTTCATAATTCAACACATTAATTAAAATGATATCATTTGAGGAAAGTGGTAATACCACTTTTTGTATATAAGAGCTTCCTTTTGCACTATACCTTACTTTTATGTTCCAGAGATTTCCAGCGAGTAAAACATGGTTCTTTTGTCAGTGCATCAAGTATACTTGTATAAATTTTGGGATAACCTTGATTTTGTAGTTCATGCTCAAAAAGAAGGATTTCATCTATGGTATGGCTTAATAAGTTATCTTCACAAAGCAAACTAGGAAGATCAATATGCAGTCGAATAATGGCTAAGTGAACTAAACCATGCATCAATTCTGCCTACAGAAAAGAAAATTCATATCATTTCATTTCTTTAAAAATTTAAATATATGATCAAAGATTTTATGCAACATAATAAAGTTGAAGTACTCAGTGGATAACATATAAAGTGGATAAAATTCATTTCTTCCACACTGATAATAATATGTTACAATAACTATTTTCATAACAATTTTGTCAAAGTACTATTGTAAAGATTTTATCACAATGGAAAAGATATCAATGTGCAAAAGCCACTTTTTTCCATGGCAAAAACTCAGTAGACTTGAAAACACATATTTTCTTCAGAGATGCACAAATAATCTTAAAATGAAAACCCACTCACAGAGCAATATGATCTTTCTATGATGTGATGAAAGGCTGTTCACTTACAATGTTTGTAGAAAGTACTTACAGGATTTCAGTGGGGTATTAACCATAAGGGCCACTCCTGACCATGGTCTGGGGTGGCAAATTTATGGGGGGAGGGAAAAAAAGAAGAAAAAAGAAATAAAACTACATAAAGTCAGGAATATAAAGGAAGTTGGCATTGCTGACCTTGGGGAAAGTTGTCATGATAGTAGAATACTGCATAATTATTACCCATCATTGCGGTAACTTCGAGATTTGGAATCTAAATCAATTAATTGAAATTTGTATTTGCATTGCTGAGCTAGCCATGCCCTCAAACCATTGAGTCTTGCAATTAGTGCTAAAATCTGGGACCTTCTCAAAAAGTTATCTTGCGAATTCTTCAGAACATTCTATGAGATAACAGGCATGGCATTTGACAAAGTTCTTCTTGTTTTGGCCTCAAGTTAGCTCTGGATTTCTATGAGATATAGTGACACACTTAACTTGTAGAGTGTCATCACACACCATCAGCATAAAGTCAAGTTTTGTAACATTTGCAGCATATTTACATCATGTTTTGTAACATTTGTGGTGTACTTACACATGTTTTGTAACATTTGTGGTGTACTTGCATCATGTTTTGTAGCATTTGCAATGCATGTACATATAGCTAGGTTAAGGGTTCTTCCATTGTTTCATGGATATTTCTTCATACTTCAGGGCTTCAAGGTATATATGAATTTATTTATTTCAATATTAGGCAATTAATTCTTTAAGTTAGATTAATGTTTTTTACATTTTCACTAAGGAAAGGGACGAAAATTAATGTTTTTCTGTTAGAACAATGTTAGGTGAACAATGGGATTCTTGGTAGAACAGTGAAGGTGGAGAAATTAATAAAAGGTCAGATAACTTATCACTCTAACCTAACTAAACATACCCTAACTTCAACCTGATATAGGGCAAATGGGAGATTCCATTAAACAACTATAAATTAATAAAACTTGCCTTAATCTATCACTTTTTTCAAACAAGGTTATGTTAATTCAATAATATGACTATAATTTTTCATTTTTTGGTGTAAATGTGTTATTAGAAGAGTGAGGAATATATTAGGAACTAAAATGCATAACCTTGAGCAAATACAAAACATTAGTTAGGATGTGGTAAAGTACTTTTTATACAGTAACTTAGTTAAATTCTTAATAAATTTATTATTTTTGTGTAAATGTGCCATTTGAAAGGAATGTTTTAATAAACCAAACATAGCACAGTATTCAAAAAGTAATTTGTGTTACCATTATGTTAAATATGGATACAGTTAGGACCTGGAAATTAAATTTGCTGAAACATATAAAACATGAACAAATGACATAATCAAAGGTATTTACTTATAGTGAAATTAAGCTTGCTTAGTGAGTTGTTGGGGTGGGTTGTTTTACCTCTGAGCGGTACTTTTTTGCACACAAAGGGCTAAATGGCCAGGTCACAAGGACCCAAAGGCTCAGAGAAGGTTAGGGATCCACTGGAACAGCTATTGGGAGACAGATGGTAGCCTCCCATCAAGAGTGTTCTTTAACATGCACAGGGTATGGCTCTCCTGCACGTCTGTTGGTTTGGCCATGTTGTCCACATGCATAACCACATATTAGAAATTAGGGTTATGAACAGTGTGCATAAAGGGGCCTCAGAAAAAGGGAGGGACCTAGATATAGTGGGCAGACAATGTCAAACTGGACTTTGATAAAAGTAATTAACACTAGCCAAAAGCAGCAGCTGTAGCTCAGAAACGAAGGGGCAAATGGATGGATCCATGTAGATACATACATGTACTTATATACCATGTGTGTACCCTGCAGATACAAACCATGTACATTTCATGTTGGGTTGTTTTACATCTGTGGGGCACTGTTCTGCACAGCATGGGCTAAATGGCCAGATCACAAGGACCCCAAGGGCTCAGAGAACTTTGGGGGAGGGGACCCACTGGACAGCTGTTAGGAAACAGATGTACATTCCATGCATTCATATACATACATGCCATGTACATCCTATAATTCATATATATATACATGCATACAAGTATGTACATTGTAAAATATGACTGTCAATCGTGTTATGATTACACTGGTCTGCAAAAAAAACTTTTTTTCCCTCCCTTCCAAAATTTTATCTGATTTTTATGTTTTTGAGGGTGCTGAATCCTAATTTGAAGGAGGATTTTCAGGCAGACCAATGTTATTAGTATCAAAATCAATGCAACTTTCTCTCTTGAAAATGCATAGGATAATGAGAAATGCATAACAAATTTAAGTTGCCCAGTTCTTGAATTTCTTGTCACACACCATCAGCACTGTCACCAATGATAGTCATAAGCATGTTCTTTTGGACATTACAAAGCTGTATTGAAAAATAGACACCTTACTAATAGCCATTTAACTGGAACTGCTAATCTGAAGCTTTACTCTGCTCACATATCAGCAACATACAGATAGTCATGACAAGAATCAGAGGATACTTTCCAATTACAATCCTGCTGCAATTTTAACCCAAAATCTAGTAAGCTACCATATGCAAATTATTGATTATTATAACAATATTACATTAACTTATCATATTTTAGTGATATAGAGATTTTTTTACCTTTATTGGCATTCTCACTTGTCTCCACTGATCAAAAATAATACTAATATACTTACAATACCATAAAATTAATAAACTCACCAAACAAAAAATTAGTCACCCCTCACTGAATGTCACCTAATAGCGTGTAATGCCTCCGTACAACCGAACAGCTGAAATCCTGTCTGGTATGGATGCCACCAATGTGCGGATATAGTGCACGTCAATATTCATCCACTCTTCCAGCAGCAAATGCCACAGTTTGGCCAGATGGCTGGGATGGCACTTCACTCGTTGCCCCAAATAGTACCACAAGTTTTCTATGAGATTCAAATCTGGGGATTTGGTGGGCCAGTCAAGATGTTCAAAGGCTTCAGAATGCTCATCATGCCAATCCGACACACTTCGAGCCCTGTGCACATGACAATTGTCATCTTGGAAGACTGGGGTATCCTTCTGATGTTCACTGTGGAGATGCTGCACAAAAGGCAATATGTGGTCGTCCAGTAGCTCCATATAGCCCTTCTGGTTCAAGTGTGATGTCACCACAACCAAAGGATTCATTTCCTCGTACGTGAAACACCCCCAGAACATCATGGAGACTCCTCCAGCTTGAACAGAACCTTGCACACAGTCCGCATGGAAGGCTTCATGCAGCTTACGATGTACCCATTACCTTGCATCATTCGAGTACAAGGAAAAACATGATTCATCCAACCAGATCACACACTTCCAAGAGTCGACAGTCCAATCTTTGTGGCACCACGCCCATTGTAGCCATGCAGCCTTAGCCTTGTGCAGAGCTGTTAACATTTATTTCTCTTCCACAATACTCTGCTCTAGATATCCATGGCATGCAGTTCCCTTCAGAGTGTTCATTCAGAAACAGCTTGTTGTAGGCCTGCATTGACTGACTGGAGCAATTCCTGTCTCATTGCAAAGAGGTTTACCCTAATAGTGCGTGCCACACTGTGACAGTCCCTATTGGTGAGCACAGTCTTTCTGCCACAGTTCTGGCAATGATTACCAGTGGACTGCGATGTACACCACTGCTGGAAGACCCTTTGGACAGTACATTTCGACACGCCTGCAAAGGCAGCAACTTCTTGTACATTATGCCCTTTGGCTTGGCCAAATGCAATAACATCTTTTTGCCACTCATGTTTCACGGAGCGACTAACACATGTGGCACACAACCACTTCTTGTCACTGTATGAACCTCGTAGCGCATGGCACAGCTATTTGTAGGATGCATTTATTACTGGTGCACCCTCTGTTGCTATTGAATGGACGTAACCTTCTTACTGTGGGAGATGACTAATTTTTTGTCCGGTGAGCTTATTATGGATTTAATAGCAACAGTATATAAATTTCAATATTAAACTTCTCAAGCAAAATATATATAATGCATTTCAAAAACAACTATGAAGCAGCTGAAATAGTAGTTACCCTAGCCTGCACAGATTCAAGATCTTCTTGTTCCAGCAATGGCTGCACATTTTTGTTCATAAATAGAGAGTGATCTGAGATCCAAGTTAATATCTGAGATAAATACCACTCAGGCTGAAAAATTAATGTATATAGCATTATTAAAATATATCATAAAAATTAAAATAAATTATAAAAATGAAACTGAGGTGTTTCCCCCCCCCCCCCAAAAAAAAAAAAAAAACTATGGCAATAATACTGATAAAAATACTTACAAATAATTTTAGCTTTTTCCCAACTTTTTATAATCATCTTTTTAAATAACAAAATATTAATTCCCTACAGAGCTCATAAGAATAACTGAAGATCTTTCTTTCATTCTCGTCACAGTAGAAACTCATTCAAATGAACTAAAGAACATAACTTCAGCATATGTGAGGAAATGGATACTTCTGAAATGCTATCTATGCAAAAAAAATTAAAGCTGTTGTAGAAAATTCTATGAACAATTGCATTGAAAAATTCTATGAACAACTGCATTGAAAAATTCTATGAACAAATGGTTTGAAGCACCAGATCACAAAAATCTGAAGTTTTTCTGGAATTAATTTTGGTTGCATATATCACACAACAAGTAATATGAGTTGCATACATTGATAGGTTTGTGGGACCCATGAAATTGTGCTGTTTGCATAATGCTGGTAAGGGCAATAATTCATTACTGTGCATGATGAAAGATCAGAAATTATAGTAATTATATGCTCCAATAAGGGAAAGTTAGTAACTTTTCATTATAGGTATTATTATTTCTATTTTCAAAAAAGATAATTTCAATTTTTTTTGACAATTACAGGTACATTAATTTACTTTATGTTCAGATAAAGTTAATTGTATTTTGTGCTTAATAAAATTAAACATTTGGTTCACAGACAACTTCAAGATGAACAGTATGGGTTCAGAAATAGTAGTGAATGCATAGATAAAATATTTCCACTTTGGCACATTCTTGAGAAATTTTTAATTTCAGAAACTTGTAGCAACTAGTTTTGTAGTTTTTTTTTTTTAAACTTTTGACACTGTTGATCATCAAAATTGTGGTTGATTGTGAGATCATATAACATAACAAAATAGTAAGATTCATTTAGCATAATGATGGTTCCTTATAACAACATGAGTCATGCATGAGAGTTTTATAAAGTTTGCAGTGATTACAAAATTACAGCAGAGCTTCACAGTGCAGTAATTAAAATTAAATTAATAGCTTTAATATTCTATGACACTGTTAAATGTTTTAAAGCACTTCAAAAAAATTCTTACTACCTAGTATCAAAAGTATTGAATGAGATTTTACATATTGTAGAGGTGGGTAGTGAGAAGAACTTCAGAGATGACAGTTAATAGCGAGTGATAAATTCGTTTTACAAAGCTCTTGCTGCCAAGTGATCAATCACAACAGGTTTTCTGATGCCCCCTCATTCACTTTTACTTTACCTTAACCAGTTTTGCTTAATTTACGTTATATTTATCATTTAGGAGATTTTTATTTAATTTTTGGCATCACAGCACTCGTTTCCAAGAACATAGGAGTTGCGCATGCGCAACTCCAAACTTTCGATTGTCACCCGCTAAAGCGTGTGTACAAGGACATGCCCCCTCTTGCATCATAGCTTGCGAGCTCATCATTTTATGCAAATGTCTTTACCAGTGCAACAGCCACATGTTGTCGAGCCTGTACGCTTGTTATAACCGTGACATGTTAGCCACAAGAGGCAGTTGATAGAGTGAGAAGAGTCAGAAGTAGTCACAAGAGTTGGTGTTTGTTAATTGTCAGTTTGTAGATAGAAATGATGTAGTATCTTCTTCATTGCTGTTGGTGAGTTTAAAATAATTTTGGAAATAAACTTGTTTATTATAGAAACTTTTTTGAATCTTTACTAATTTTTCCCTTGAGCAACATTAGTTGTTTTGATTAGAATTTACATTAGAATTTTGACAATCATTTAATTTTTTGAATTCTTACTCGTTAAGTAACGTTCGCTGGTATTCGAACCCTAATTGAACTTTATTTGGCAATTTGTTAATTATTGCCTGGCGCCCGACTTTAGCTATTCGGAGCTTGAATAAATATTGGATCAGACAAAGTGTCTAAAAGTTTAAAAATATTTAAATATTTGGAGCGTTACAGTTTGAAGTGCAGAAGGTGATGTGGTACACTGATGAGTTGTGAGTTGGTTGTTTACAAGTAATTTTCTTTTGATCAAAGTTTCATGATTGCAGTTGCATCAATAATAATTAAAGATACTCATAGAAGCATAGAGTGCTTTAAAACATTAAAATCCATAATGCATGTTTCAGACCCTTACTTTGGGTGCATCATCAGGTGGCAAGTGAGTAGCTTAGGCATCATTGTATTAGGAGCAGCTGTTTCTCGAATGTAGGGGAGGGGTGGTGTAATAAATTGCACTGCCAGTGGATCAGCTCTGAGGTTTGGAGTGGCCGGCATATGTGCAGGTGTCTGTAATCTGATCTGTATGTGAAGGAGATGAATAAAAAGGGTGTGAATTTGTAGGGACTCTCCAAGATTGGGGAATTTCAAGGAAAGCTTCATTTTGTGAATAAACTAAAACTGACCTTTGTTTATTAATGAACTTAGTCAAAGCCTGCAAATCCCCATTATACATGATCAGCCCCCAATTATTTGTCAAAATTACACAAACCTTTAAAACTCTTTAGACTACTAGTTGCCAAATGAAATTCTCCCACATATAACTTAAAGAAAGCACTGTTCCAATTTTTGCCCCATATTTCCTCCTTAGTACCATCCATTCTGGGGCAGACCTAATTAACACACTTAAAACAATATCCTTGAGTGCACCCTACACTCATTCAATGTTGTCTAACTCTACCCCAACACACCTGTACTCAATGCAACTAGGCAACTTAAAGGCAAATGGCTTGAAGCAGTCAGACCAATGACACCTGAGTATTTACATAGGAGACCTTTGACCTTGCCACTTAAACTGGTTTCAAGCCAATGGCAAGATCTTTATCCAGAACCATGATGTCCTAATGGGCTCCCCCCTCTGTGGATTGGTGGTAGAAGCTGTTCTCTATCATGTAATATCCCGTTTTCCATAAGCATCAAATCTGCCCACTATATCGACAACATCCTAATTATCTAGGCAACACTCCAAGGAAGAATTAAAACAATTACTATCTGAATTTAATGAAGTCCTCCCACCATCAAATTTACACACGAAGAAGAACAAAATGGATACCTACCATTTTTAGACATTAACTTACACTATGACTCCACTAAACTATATACATATGTATACAGAACACCTACATTTATTCCCAATTTAATAACTAACATCTCAGCCCACCCAAACAACTACAGATTATCAATCTTCTACTTGCACTACCAGAGCCTATACATACTGCAACACCCAAAAAGCACTAAACAATGAAAAAAAATGTATTTTTAAACTAGATGAACAAGCCAGATATACATCACACATCATCAGCAAAGTTCATAAATGAAACAAATGCAAACTATCCTAAAAAAAACACCACCAACAAATAAAGAAACAGAAAAATACACAATAGCCCTACCATACATCAATAATAATTTCACATATTCTGTTAAAAATACCCTCAAACTGTTCCATTATATCGTTATCCATTAAAATGTCACACACAATATCGCAACTTGTTTGAAAAAATCGTGACCATATACCCAGCTTTGGAGGAGTATACTATATCCGACCTAAAAAATAAATCTAGATTTCTAGCAACCTTACCATTTCACAAAAATCAAAAGGGGTCAAGTTTCAAGTTTTGTTAATTTCACATGAAATGCCAAATACAAAAAATTAAAATTCAAGATATTTCTTCCCCACCTTTCAGACGCAATTGCAAGCTATCCACCAAAGCCATTTCAAAATTTAGCCATTATTATACATCCAATGATATATCAAATACTTTTACAACCTTTAGATTCCAACAGACCCTACTTTTGACTAAATTATGACACAAATATAAAAAAACCGTTAGTTCAAAAACATGTATTTGCTTATTGCACATCAAATATTAATCTATAATTGAAACTGAAACAAATTTTAAAATAAAAAAGTACAACAAAATGTAAGTGAGCACAATAATACATACATTTTGAAATATATTATTTCCAATCAAAAAGAAATAGAAAATTTTACAAAATTATCAATAATTAGGGAATACCAAACAGTTAAATAAAATTTTCAAAAGAATATTGAGCTGGTTTCTGTAATGGACGCTATAGTAATTCATTCTATTGCATCATGATTTCGATGAATTTTTTTTCCCGATTTTATTGGATATGTTGAATCTTCAGGTATATATTTATTATTGACTATAATTTGCAAATTTTCAAGATTAAAAAATTAAAAAATATATAAAAAAATACATATCTTCCTATAGGGCCCTAAAAAGTAGAAAATAAACCTAAAACATATTGATGGTGCAGTCTGTATTCACTTCAAAGGAGGATAGGGCACCAGCAATGTTGTCGAGTAGGTAAATTGACACCATATTTTCCTTTGAAGTGAATACAAACTCGGTAACTAATTGCACCATTGATACGTTTTAGATTTATTTTGAACTTTTTAGGGCTTCACAAGAAGATATGTATTTTTAAAATTTTTTAATTTATATTTTTTTTTGTTGTCACTAAAACCTACTTTCAAAATATTTTATATATAACTCAAACATTGAGCACATTTACTCCCCCCCCCCCACTTTTGGAGTCATGTCTGAAGTAAACCATGACATTGGAGATGTCAGACGCTTTATTTTGAGATACGACTCATTAAAGTCGAACCCCATGAAATCCTACTACCCCCTCCCCTTTTATCAGAGAGAAATAGTAGGGGCAAAATTCGAAACAGTTTACGACTGTCATTATATGAGTTTTCATTTGACACCTAACTCATAATTGTGGGCCCTAGAGTTCGGAAGATATAGTAAAACAACTTTCACATTTCCCATTTTTAGGGGGGAAGAAAGCACGGGGGGATAATTTTTCATAGTCTATGACACTCCCTGTGTTACAAGCTTTCATTCAACACATAGCTTGTTACTTTCGGCATTCACAAACAGGAGATACAGAAGAACAATCATTTTCATATTTCCCCCCTTTTTTAGGGGAAAAGAAAGCAAGGGGGTCAATGTTTCATTGCCTACGACATTCCCCGTGTCAGAAGCTTTCATTTGATGTATAGCTTGTTACTTTCGGCATTAGTGTTCTGGAGATATAGCAGAACAATACTTTTCAGATTTATCCTTTTTTAGGGGGGAAGAAAGCATAAGGTCAATTTTTTATAGCCTATGACACTCCCCAATCAAAAGCTTTCATTTGACACACAGCTTGTTACTTTCTTTACTTGCGTTCAGGAGATATAGGGGAACACAATTATTGTCATTTCCTCCATTTTTTTAGGGAGGGAGAAAGCATTATATTAAAAAAAGCAGAAAATTTTGATAGGGGATACATTGGACAGCTATTAGGAGACAGATGGAAACCCCATCAAGGCCATTCAGCATACTCTTTAACATGCTTCGGCTGTCTCTTTTGCACATAGGGCCATGGCTTAATGTCCCATGTGACAGACAGTGGCATTTCCAAGCCCATTAGTGATTCCTTTCTCACTGTGGGCAGAATGGGAATTAATGGGTGTAAATCTGAATGCTGCACAGTTGGAACTTGAACCTGGAAATTGTAGATTAAATGTCTGGTACACTACTGACTGAGCTAACACCTGCTCCTTACAAAACAGTACTTTAGAAGCTTTAGATTTTTGGGACCAAGAAAGTGAAATTCATTTGAGGACTAAGAGATCTCCAGCATAATTATGAGTTGCCTTGTTTCTGACAAAAAGAAACTGCAATCAATTATGCATTTTAAAGTAATAGTGAAGTTGTTTGACATCAAAAGATTAGTCAGAAGGGTGAAAACAATATAATAAACTTATCCTATTTAATATAAGGAAATGAAAATAAAGAAATTTTAATTACCTTATCAAGTCTGTTGGTCTGTTTCTTGCCCATAAAATGAAACACAAATCGCTTTTGAAGTGGTTGAAGCATCAACTGTAGTGGTAGTAGCATAGTATGAGTTTCTAGATTTCCTTTCTTTACAGGATCCTTTATAAATCCTATTCTATGCATACAGAGTTAAGTTTTATCGCTTTTATTCTTTAGTAATAAGTATTTTTGTTGGAATTAATTGAAGACTCTATAATACATTATTAATAGAAGCTTTTACTAGCTACTGTGACAAAGGAAGAGCTATATGCAACTGAAGAATATTAACTGCAAATGCATTAGAATTTCTAGCCCATGGCAGTACTCAATCAAGTCAGAAAAAGTTCTAGATTACATACCACACCCACGTTTAAGTTCATATGTGAATGAAGAAGTAATTACAGTTCATTTAAAGTGCTATGACAGTTCTTGTAATGAAAGGAGAGAAAACTACACAACTCAGGTAGACACAACACCCTCAAAGTGAGGTCATACTTTTCAGGTGACAGTTCCTACTGCTTCACCAGCTATATCCTACTATGGTCGATACATCCACATTTCCATACCAGAGTTTCTGTTCTGTAACTTAAATTTTCCCAATTCAGTTCTCAAATTTCTGCGACTTTCCCTCTCTCATGCTGTGGGCAGACAATGTCAAACAGGACCTTGTTAGAATTGGTGTGCAGTGGCCAGATGCAGTAGATGTAGCTCAGGATAGACTTGCTTGGAGAACTAAATTGCATCGTCTGGTTGGACCTCCATAGCTCATGGCTGCTTGAGGATGATGATGATGATTAAATACATTGGCCATTAAAAGTGCAACACCAGGAAGAACTCGTCACATTGTCCCGAAATATGCAAGATGGGTAGCCCATGGGAGAACATGTAAATGATTCAAAGCGCAGCACATACACATATCATGTGTGACAGTAACATCCCCTAGCAGTGGTGTAAGAGGAGATTACAAAGAGCTGGTGTAAAGCACTGGAATTGTGTTTGCTTGCATTTCTTGTGCACTAAAGGATCAAGTATGCCCCGTCGAAGAAGACAGCATCCATACAACCAGGTTTCAGACTTTGATCGAAAGAGAATTGTGGGATTACAGTAAGGTGGATTATCGTATCAAGACATCAGTGCTCATGTTGGACAGAATGCTGCCACAGTGATGAGAATATGGTGTCAGTGGGTAAAGGAGGAACGAACTCACCAACATGAGGGATCTCAATAGCTCTGTCACACAAACAAACGAGAGGAAAGACATCTCATGCACATGGCTTTGAATGATCATACAACTACATCAAACACCTTAGCTCAACAGTTAGGGTGTGTTGCACATCAACCAGTGTCCACACATACAGTTCAATGTTGTCTGCAGCATCGGGGCATCTTTGCTAGGTGGCCATTGTTTCAGCTACCATTGACTCTACAACACAGGTTTATGCAGCTGCAATGGTGCCAAGAAAGTCATGCATGGATATGATAATGGCATTGCATCGTCTTTTCAGTAGGCAGCACCACGATGGAGAAATTTGTATCTGGCAGTATTGCGGCGACAGGCTCAGTGAGACATGCATGATGCAGCAATATACAGGTCCAGCCCTTGGTGTTATGGTATGGGGTACTATTGGACTCACTCATGCATGCGTCTCATATGCATTACCAGTACTTTGAACAGTCAGCGTTACATCACTGAGGGGTTGGAGCCTGTGGTCATACCTTATCTTCAGGGGCTCTCTGGTGCCATTTACCAACAGAACAATGCCCAACCACATGTGGCATTCATTGTCCAACAATTCCTGGATAGCCATCATGCAACACTTCTGCCTTGACCTGCGTGTTCACCGGATCTGTCCCCAATTGAACATGTCTGGTCCATGATCTCACGGCTACTAGCACACCAGCAGCTGCTACAGCAGATGAACTTTGGCTATGTATCAAAACTGCATGGACTGACATTCCCCAAACATACACCTGACATCTCATCCTCTCAATGCCAGACCATGTAGCAGTGGTTATTGCCGCTCATGGTGGCTACACAAGATACCGATTTCTTTGTATTCCACAAGTCTAACAGAGTTGTATTTGTAATCGTTTGATCATTGTAATATAAGTTATGCATTCACTAAATATGGCTTTGATATCTCTTGTCTTTCCTGGTGTTGCACTTTTAATTGGCAGTAATGTACTACTACAAACCAAATCTTTTCATCAGTTTTGCAATCTATGGAAAGCACAGCTACTATTATTACAAATTCCTAAAAGATTTTTATTTCAATATTCAATTCCTCATATTCATTTCATTAACTTACAGTATTAAAAGTTCTCTAGGAGTTTCCTAGGCTTTTCCCAACAAGGTTGCACTGGAATAAGTTAAGATTTCTCTATTTAATGATCAACATATCTACATGACTTTATGAGATGGTTCACCCATTAACTTTCACTTTTCCTTAACCAGTTTTACTTTATTTATGTTATAATTATTATTTTGGGGCATTATATTTCAGTTAAACCATCATTTCTCCTTGCCCATACCGTAAAGGAGTTGCACATGCACAACTCCAATTTTTGATTCGCAGCAAGGACATAAACCCCTTTGAGTCATACTAGCGCGAGTGTGCCTTCACCAATTTATGGTGGGGCGGGGGGGCTCAGTCGGTAGCGCGCCAGGCTCATAATCTGTAGTTCCCAGGTTCGAGTCCCAGCTGGGTCAGCGTTGAGATTTATCTCCGCAAAATTCCCCGCCCTGCCCACGGTCAGTAGGGGACACTGATGGGCTTGGAAAGGCCACCGTCCATCGGATGGGGATGTTAAGCCGTGGCCCCGTGTGCGGGAGAGCCATACCCTGTGCACGTTAAAGAACATGCTGGATGGCCTTGACGGGAGGCTACCATATGTCTCCCAACAGCTGTTCCAGTGGGTCCCCTCCCCCAACCTTCTCTGAGCCTTCGGGGTCCATGTGACCTGGCCATTTAGCTCATGGTGTGCAAAAAAGTGCCGCTCAGAGGTAAAACAACCCAACCCAACCAATTTATGCCAATGTGATTTTCCCAGCATGCAACATACACATCAGCGCAATGCCGCATTTAATGTAAGTGACATTAGGTCATGGAATCAGTTGTTATAATGTTAAGAGTGTTAGGGTTGGAGCCGTGTTTGGAGTTCAGTGGAACAGTGTTCGAGTTGCTCAGATATTTTTGTAGAAGGAAGTTGCATTTTGGTGAGTCTAGATGTTTGAAATAAACTTTATTTGTTTTATGAAATAGTTTTTCACTATTTTTTCTCTAGAGTAGGGTTTGTTGATATTTTGACTAGAACTTTAACTTTAATGATTGGCAATCTTTTGATTTAAACATAATGCTAATCATACTAAGAGAACCCCCATTTAACTTTACTGGCAAGATTATTTGCCTGGTGCCTGATAAACTATCCAGTATTTAACATACGTTTTGGAGCCGTGCCATTCAACTGAGGATTATTGTGGTGAAAAACCAACAATATACCCAACAAACCAAAGAACTTATTTCTGATCCAATTTACAATAGAATATTAAACATTAAACCACACTCATTGAGAGGTTTCATTATAGTGTTTCATCCTAATGTTTGAATTATGGACATGCTATTCACTGCAGGCTCTCTGATGCTGCTTTATGTACAGTATCTTGAATCTCTTCTTCAAAATGCTATTGCAACTTTTGCAAATGCAACAACATAAATATATACACAAAATTTCATTATACAACAACAATATTCCAAATTTTGAGATATCACAAAGTTCTGACTGATAGATGGGAAGCTATCTGTCATCATCAAGTTTCTTAAATCTGGTTAGTTATTCAGAAATGTGTAAAAACTTTTACTTTCGATGCTTTTCGCTAAACCTTATTAACTTTTATTAACATTTAGCAATTGCACACAGCACTTACCTCAAATCACAGTAGCTAAAAAAACTTCTGTTAACTGTTTTTTTGGCTTAAAGTCACGAATGACTCAGAAGCTCTACTTAATTTATCCTGGTTTCTCATACAACACACACAAAAGGATACATCTACTTACTTATACTTGATTTATTGAGAGATGGCAGCAAAGACATTATTATTACTGTAAAACTTAGCTAGCAGTTGGCCAGTTATCACTATACATCTAATTACTCCACAACAAAATAGTTTTTAATATAAACTCATCTCATAATCTACATATATTTAAACACCCTCAGCGTAGCTGCAGAAGGTGTGGTGGGAGTTATAATACCCTTCACGAAATTGTCCTTCCAATCGTAGGGCCAATTTCCATGCCAAAGCTTTTTGCTTCCATATCCAAAAATTCATTCATTTTCAGGAAATGATAAAAGATCAACCTTTTTTTGACTTAAAAATGAAGAAATAATAAAAGAGAAATTTAAAATACGTGATGTAAAAAGTGATGTTAAAAAATTTCTGAAGCAACAAATTGTAAACTGCCATTGTCAAAAGCCAGCGATGTATCATGACTCTGAACAAATTGATAAAAGCATATAAATATAATAAAATAATAAATACCCCCTCAAGCAGCTGCTTGCCACAGAGGTCTGACAGGAGCCTGTCAGTTTATATGCCAAAGTAGAAGATCTGAGAAATATACAGGAATAAAATCAATAAATCGATAGAAGTAAAAATGAATAAGTTATAAGCCAGCCATTGTCACAGTCAGCAATGTAGCTTAATTCTGAGAGATCTATGGGAATAAAAATCAATAAAAGTAAAAACAACAAATTGTAAGGTGGCCATTTTCATACCTAATAACAATAACTCCAATATGATTAAAAAAAATAACATTACTTTAAAACAAGCAAAAAAAAAAAACAAGAGGGGCCCTGTAAGTCGGGAGAAGTAATGAAATAAAAAGACTAACATATAAGGAGTCAATTCTATACTGCAAGATAAACTTTGTGCTTGTTGCATTTAAAAAACTATTACTTTCAATCTTTAATTTTTTAGCAAATTTTCCATTTCATGCTTAATTTAAGAAATCAAGTATTAATATCAAAATAATCTTGCCAAAATATATTGCTTATGAATTTTCCTTAACAATAAGCTCTATTGCAATAGTAATTAAAATTATTAAATTAGATAAAGAATTGCTTTGGAAAAAATTTTTTGAATTTTGTTCTTTAAAGAATTACCGTTAAATAATATTATTGGGTAAACACTTGAAAATTTCGGATTTTAATGGTTAATAATTTTCAATTGTAACACAATTATTTTTAAGCATATTTTTCGTTATGGAGAGTTTAAATGGTTATTCCTGTTGTATCTCTGAATATGGTTTTAGTTTATTGTATTCGATTAACCATCTGTCTTATTCTTTACCATATGACTTCGACCTGATCACTATATACTTACTGTTAGCGTAGGTCAGAGTACCATGGAACAGTGCTGCCCTCATGTGGCAAGTTCTGAAGCTTCCAATGCACGCTTGCTAACACGGAGATTCATGGAAATCGGCAGGCATTCCCATTACATAGGCACCACTATTATGAAACATTGCCAACACTTGCTAATAATTAACATCTGCATATTGCTGGGGGGTGACATATTTACCAGGACTTTTTCACAAGTTATTTTTAAGTTATGGTTTTGGTTTCAGTAGCCAGAGAGGACTGTTGAATGCTGGGGTGAATGATAAAAATAAATTCTATGCATACTGAAATAGTTTTAAGGCATTAAAAAAAACCTTTAAATACAAAAAGTCTTAAATTTTCTGAAAACACTTCGGAATTAACTTGGCTGCCAGAGTGAGAGTAAAACAGAAGTTATACACATTAAGAGTTAAAGCACTTGTAACATAAAAGCATATTACAGAAAAAACACAATTACAACTTATAAAAGAGGACTGAATGCCATTTTGATTTGATGGATAACAAAAAGGATACGGGAGTTGCAGCTTGTAAAGAATGATAAACAAGCTACTGAATTTAGATAACATGTCTGATGACTGACTTAAAGGAATAGCCATAGTGGAGGAGAGAACTGGCCAATGAAGACTACTGAGAACTTTTTGAAACTCACTAAAAAACATATTTAATCTTAGTAATGCATATCATTAAGTACATTTTTACATGCATTTTTATTTTAAAACAGAAATTATACTCAGTGGTATACCCAAGAGGGAAGTTATGGGCTTCAGACTCAGGCATGTGATCCCCCCCCCCCCCCCAACAAATACAAGCACACACACACAAACTAGAATTTTCTGGGCATGCCACTGATTACACTAGCAACTTTAAACATAAGCAGCTACAGATGCCTGAATGTAATACATATAATCAGCCAACATACAAGTTGTTTCATAAAAGCTGTAACTAGATAGTGGTTAGAGAATATTTTAATTGTCCATCTTGCATGAATTCTTGTAGTATTTGGGAAATGATCTCTCCAGTGAATGCCCTTTGTCAACACAATCATGTGTGATGTGAAACATGATAGGTGCTGAACTTGGCAATGCTGTCTACTTTATTTACCATCTACTATATGCTGTATGAAATTGTAACATACTGTTAACTACAATAAGCATCAGCACAGAGAGAAATTAGTATCAATATACTTAAGAAGAAATGCATGTTTTAAAACACCCTATGCCTCTTCCTTAGTTAATCCTTTGGTAGAGTCATTGTACCAGGTGTCTTTGAAAGATTCATCAAAATTCATGGAGTCAAACAGAACTGAAAAGATCTAGTCAACGTATACCCAAAAAGAGCCTGAGAGTTACTCAGACTGCATACATTCCTACAGATAAAATGTGAAATGAAAACTCACTAACAATGGATATAAAATTGTGTTTATTGACACCACTATCTGGAACTTACCACAAGAAATGGCTTCTGCTGGTACAGACACATACGTTGATACCACATACAAAAGACAATCTAAAACTCTTGCATTGTAATAGACAAGGTATGATGCACCTTGCATATAGTGCTATAAATCTTCTAGAGTGTCAACAGCAATGTCATATATGATTAATTTCAGTTCTTTCCACAAGTTTACATGGTTCAGGTTAGTGACAATGTAGGCCCATCCATGGGGTTCTATATTAGCAACCAAAGCATTACTAAAGATATCACTGACAAAGACAGGTTGGGTTGTTTTACCTCTGAGTGGCACTTTTTTGCACACCATGGGCTAAATGGCCAGGCCACATGGACCCCAAAGGCTCAGAGAAGGTTGGGGGAGGGGACCCACTGGAACAGCTGTTGGTAGACAGATGGTAGCCTCCCATCTAGGCCATCCAGTGTGTTTTTAAAGTGCACAGGGTATGGCTCTCCCACACATGGGCTTAACATTCCATCTGATGGATGGCAGCCTTTCCAAGCCCATCAGTGTCCCCTACTGACCATAGGCAGGGCGGGAGTTTTGTGGAGATAAATCTCAACGCTGACTCAGCTGGAACTCAAACCTGGGAACTGCAAATTACAAGTCTGGCATGCTACAGATTGAGCTTTTTCTCTCATAGCTATAAATATTTTAAGGTACTGTCAACTAATATAAGCTGATTGTCATCCACCTTATAGTATGTACAGTATTGATAGATAATAGCTTTGAAGTGGCTCATCCATTGTCATTATATTTGTAACAGTAATTATGTGAAAAGCCGTCCCATGGCCGAGTGGTTAGTGCGCTTGGCTACTGATCTAAGGGACCTGGGTTCGAGCCCCAGGTAAGGCATGGATGTATGTGTCGTTTTTCTGCTGAGGTCCTGCCATCCTCACAGACCTTCTACTATGGCATATAAACTGACAGGCTCCTGTCAGACCTCTGTGGCAAGCAGCTGCTTGAGGGGGTATTTATTTTATTTTTTTTTTTATAATTATGTGAAACTCAAATATATCAAATATTTACTGTTTTTAAGTATATTTCCTAATCATTGTAGTTGGTAAACTGATTTCCTGTAATGATCAAAATATATCTGCAAAGGGGCAGACTGTTTCAAGATGACAAACCTACACCTGAAAAGAATTGATTTTTGCAAGACTTACTTGACAAACAAATATCTACAGCATCATTCTTACCTACTGAAATCTACAGAATTGAACTCTATTTAATATTATGTGCAGTTGTTTTGAAAGATATATCAAAAACAGGATACCACTGCCATCAAGCTTTGTGGAATTGTGAACAATATTTGGGACGAAATGGTCCCACTTCCCAACAGATACCTGTCAAATCCTTGATGAATTTTGTTTACCTTTTATGCTTTATATAGGGCAGAAAAGCCAAGACTCCTAACTGGGGTCGGGGTGTTCAGTTGGTAGTGTGGGAGGGCTCATAATATGCAGTTCCTAGTTCGAGTCTCAGCTGAGTCAGCATTGAGATATCTCCGCAAAACTCCCTGCCCTCAGTCAGTAGCAGACACCGATGGGCTTGGAAAGGTGACCAGCCATAGGATGGGATATTAAGCTGTGACACCATGTGAAGGAGAGCCATACCCTGTGCACATTAAAAACACACTGTATGGCCTTGAAAGGGGCTACCATCTGTCTCCTAACAGCTATTCAGTGGGTTTCCTTTCCCAACCTTCTCTGATCCTTTGGGGTCCTTGTGACCTGGCCACTTAGTCATTGTGTGCAAAAAGTGCCAGCTCAGAGGAAAAACTATCCTAACTTATCTAAGGTTTCTCCTAGATATGCCCACTGAGACAGTCAGGTTCTATCATCACTATCTCAGAGTTAACAACTTGCAGTGGCCTACCCACTGAAATGGTAGCTATATTCTCTAACCACTCTCTCAGTTAGGGCTTGTTGATGCCATAATTAAAGTCTGAGGTTGTATTACCTATTAGATTACCCTATTAGATACATTTTTAATATTCTAAAAAAAGTTATTGGTAAATTTAAAATTTGACACTAACCTTCCAAATTTTTCTCGAAGAATGTCATGCCAGTACAACATTGTTCGTTTTGCATACGAAACAAGATTCTTACATCCTGAATTTTGTAAATGGGACCAGATTTGCTTGAAAACAGAGAAATGAGCAACCATTTGTGATGTAATACCTTGTTTCAAAGCTTCTTCCATAAAGCAGCTATAACAAAATATATAAAATTAATTTCAAACAGATATAAATTATTTCAGCTACGTTTAGTAATATTACTATAAAACCAATTACATATAAAACAAAAGTTATTGAGTTACTTATCTATTTGACAGTACCATGTTTAAGAGCTTATTACAGACTGAAAGATAATGAATCATTTACTCCTCACTCAGAAACATTAGAATTGGTTAGACATGCTGACCAGGAGGCAGGCAGCATATCATGTCCTTTGTTATTGAATTTTATGTTTATTAACCCCTTCAGACCCTATGCACACTATAATTTAGATATTTTTAAAATACAAGAAGAGGTGCCTATGATCTTGCAAACTGTAGAGTGTAATGCTCCAAAAAGTATGTTATTTGTTCCCGGATAGCTCAGGCACCAAGAAATTTCTCTTGCCAATTAAATTAAATGAGGGTTCTTTTTTTATTTATTAATGGTGTTATGGGTAAAAAGAACTTAAATTAGTAACTGTCCAATGAATAATTAACAAACTCTACTCAAGAGAAAAAATTAGAAAGTCAAAACTATTTCATAAAACAAATAACATTTATTCAAAAAATCTAGACTCATCAAAATGCACACTTCCTTCTATAAAATATCTGAGCAGCTAATTGCTCACTCTAACAAAACTGCTCCTCACTGAACACTCATACAACCAACTGCTAACTGTTACTGCTCACATTTGCTACTACTAACTCACTACTTCCATGACCTAAAGTCACTTACTATACATCTGACATGCAAACTGACACCTGCATAATATGCCAGGAAAGTTACATTTGCATAATTTGATGATTGTGTGCCTGCACTAACTACGATGCAAGAGAAACTCCAATATGAAACTGGTCTCACTCCGAGAGAATTATATCCGGAAGGACACTCCAATGGAATGTGCTTCTGAGCACATTAGAGGTTGTCAATCAAAAATTGGAGTTGTGCATGCGCACCTCC
The DNA here is from genome assembly GCA_038380435.1 of Ryuthela nishihirai. Classification (NCBI taxonomy): domain Eukaryota; kingdom Metazoa; phylum Arthropoda; class Arachnida; order Araneae; family Heptathelidae; genus Ryuthela; species Ryuthela nishihirai. The sequence goes on along the minus strand of JAWZYU010000940.1, from coordinate 28,971 downwards.
TCTTGCGTTATGGGCAAGGAGAAATGGTGATTCAACTGAAATAAGGCCTCAAAATAATAATTATATAAAAGTAAAACTAGTTAAGAAGTAAAAGTGAATGGGTGAACCATCACAAGAGTATTGAAATCCAAAGTGAATGCACAGCATTCCCTGTTAAGATTATTGTTTCTTAACAGGGAATACTGTGCATTCACTTTGGATTTCAATTATATATTTAACGCAGCAGGTTAGCAACCTTCTCATTAACATCTGATAATCAAATGCAACGACTGTAAAACGTTGCATCTCCTTGAGTATAGATGGCGCTGTCTCAGTCACGTCTCAAGAAGAAAAACTTAAAAGGTCATATTCTGAAAATATTCGTTGTCCGACGCGTGGTGCAATGGTAGCGCGCTCTGGCATGAATCTGGAGAGATGCGGGTTCGATTCCCGCCGTGGCGGCGATGAATTTTTTTTCAGAATCTATTAATCACAAGAGTAGTCTTTACGATACAGGAATGGACTACAATTTGGTGCCATCTATGGATATAATAGAAGCTACATACATTGAAGATAATTCTACCTGACATGCAAGAAAAACTGTTTTGCTACATTTCACAGGTGTCATTCATTTCATGTGTTTATTATGACAAATTGCACAGAAATTAAAAATTATTTTATGTTCTTTTAAAATGCTTTCTGAGCAACTTTTGGGACAGTTTCTACATTATAATATGCATACTGTATTTCAGTGAAATGATGTAAAATTTATTTTACATTCTTGTTCCTTTGGTCAAAAATTTAAATGGAAACATTTTTTTCTTCTGTAAACAAAAATTTAGGTCTGAAAGGGTTTAAAATTAATCTTTCACAATATTTAGCTGTATTACATCTAAAAAATTGTTCTTGAGGTGGTCGTTTTTACAACCATTACCATAATCGTAATAAATCCAATTACCTAAATGTCATGAAAGACTAAATTTAATATAAGTATAGCTGTGGTTGTAACTTATTTATATGCTAGTTTTTCTTCAAGAAAGATACAAATTATTTAACTACTTTACAAGTAGACAGTTATCAACAATATTTAAAACAACTGCTAAATAATGGTTTTTCCTTTTTAATTAACAAACCTTAAGTTTTTCACATCTCTGATTTCACATATGATTTTGAAACTATCTCTATGTTTAACAGATTGATCTGCAAAAGACTTTTAATAAAATCCAGAAATTTCTGCACCTCACATAAAACTGTAATGCAAAGGTTCAACCTTTATAAATTTATTCTCAATTTCTCTATCAATTCATGTACTACCCATTATGGAGAAAATTCTCTCAACTTATTATTTATATGAATCAAAATTATTTTAGCCATAATTTCAGTAGTTCTTTAATTTGATCAGTACAAGAGAAATTTTGGCATTAATACTTTTAAAAGAAAAATTAATAGAAAAACATAATTTAAATAATATGCATTATGCTACAACTGACAAAGAGTATTAATACATCAACCTGTATTCTGGAGTTCACTTACCTAAATCTAATGGGAGGGTGGGAGGGCAGGCATATTTCCCTTCATTGGTTATTTCAGGATGGGGATCACAAGTTATAAATTTTTCTGAAAGCACTTGAAAACAAAATTAAATTGGCCACCAGAGTGAGACCAATTATAGAAACATACTTTAAGGGTTATTTTGCATTCCAGACACTAAAGTTAGTAGTAGTTGATGACTCATTCTGCAATATTAGCAGGTCTACAACTTAACAATTAGCAATATTAAATTTATTTGGAGCCAGCCGTCCCATGGCCAAGTGGTTAGCACGCTTGGCTACTGATCTAAGGGACCTGGGTTCGAGCCCCGGATAAGGCATGGTTGTGTGTGTTGTTTTTCTGCTGAGGTCCTGCCATCCTCTCAGATCTTCTACTTTGGCATATAAACTGACAGGCTCCTGTCAGACCTCTGTGGCAAGCAGCTGCTTGAGGGGGTATTTATTTATTTATTTATACCTGAATTAGAGGTTAGTGTATCTGACTACCATACCAATGGGCATATCGCTGTGTATGTGTTTGTATGTTATATGAGAAACCAGGACAAGCCCAACAACAGATTTTAGGTAAATAGTTTTGTGGAAAAAAATTAGTTTTGCTGATGCACAGGACTCAAAAATCCACGTCTCTCCAGATTCATGCCAGAGTGTTCTAACCACTAAACTAGCACTGGCATATTCATTTATCCACTAATGTGACTTATGATTTATAAGTGCTGTAACTTTTAGCCCACAGTGCCATCTATGATCAGGAAAGGCAACTTATTTTTTCAATGTTGCTCTGAATAAGATGTAAATATGAATTATTATATCTTACTCATATTACATCTTAATTATTTATACCTTATTCAGAGCAACACTAAAAAAGAAGTTGTCTTCACCAATCACAGATGGCACCATGGGCAACAAATTCAAGTAGATTTATTAGTAGATAAATGATAGAGACAATGCTAGCTTAATATTCAGAACACTCTGGCATGATTTTGGAGAGATGTGGATTTGAGTCCCATGCATTGGCAAAAGTAATTTTTTTCTACAAAACTATTTATTGACTTCTGTGTCAAAAGGTAACTCTGTGTATTTACTACTGATTGAGCTTCTAGATTATCTCCATCTTTTATGCAGGAGAAGCACCTTCTTCCTTTTATCAAAAAAATAATAATAATTTAAAGGTTGCCATTTCCGATCATGTGTGTCCTGGTGGCAGATGGTTAGTGCGTTTGGCTACTGATCAAAGGGATCTTGGTTCAAATACCAAGTAAGGCATAGATGTTTGTGTTGTCTTTCTGTTGAGGTCTCACCTTTCTCACAGACCTTCTCTATGTCATTTAAATTGACAAGCTCCTATTAGACCTCTGTGACAAACAGCTGTTTGAGGAGTAATTTATTATTTATTTTATTTATTCCCAATCACAGATTGCACCATGAGCAATAAGGTCAAAAGATTTAGTCACATTTGGCTGAGAAATGAACTAGCAGTTGGTAGTTTAGTGGTGAGATCATCATTACCATCCTCAAGCAGCCATAGGCTACGGAGGTACAACCAGATCGTGCAGTTTAATTCTCCAAGCACATCTGTCCTCAGCTATATCTGCTACATCCAACCACTGCACACCAATTCTAACAAGGTCCTGTTTGACATTGTCTGCCCACCGCATCCTAGGTCTCCCCCTCTTTCTGAACTGAAGCCTTTAGGCACACTGTTCATAATCCTATTCACTAATCTATAATTATCCATATAGGCAACAAGGCCAAACCAACGGAGTCTCTCTCTGCACAATATGATGCTTAAAGGAGGTTGCCAACTCCTTTCCCTAACCGATCATTACTTACAAAGTTGAACCACCTAATGCCCAGACACTGTGTAAGCATCTAGAATCAAAACCATCAAGTTTCCTGTTATCTTGTTCACAAAGTGCTCAAGTTTCACTACCATAACTAACCCTAGAAAGAACCAAACTATTATACAGTCTAATTTTAGTCTTTAGATGTATATGCCTATTTCTCCACACTCTTCATAGATTCTTAAAAGTCCCAGCAGCAATCCCTATTCGTCTGTTAATCTCATGCCGCACATCACCAGTATCTGTTACATAGCTCCCAAGGTAATTAAACTGTGACACCTGCTCAAGACTGCAATCATTCAGATTAACTGAATCACAACCTGCCTTACCAATTTTCATCACTTTAGTTTTCTCTGTTTATAACCAAACCTACTCTACCAGTCTCATCAACAGCTTGAATGAAAGAGTTCATCTCATCAACATCATTTGCCAATCATCAGCATAATCTAAATCAGAAATTTTTGTATCTCCAGTCCATTTAAGGCCAAAATCTTTTACTTGAAGTGAATTTCACATAACATAATCAATAACCAAGCTAAAGAGAAAAGGAGACAAAATGCACCCTTGTCGAACACCAGAAGTAATGCTAAACCAATTGCTACAAGTCTTACCAACTCTCACACACGACTCAGTGTTATTATAGAGAGCTTTCATTATGTTAACTAACTTGTCTGGTATACCATATGATCTCACAATCAACCACAAATTATGACGATCAACAGAGTCGAAAGCCTTTTTGAAATCAACAAAGCTAGCAACCAAAGGTTTCTGAAACTCTAAACATTTCTCAAGAATCTGCCTAAGTGAAAATATCTGATCTACACATCCCCTACCACTTCTGAATCCACATTGCTCATCACGCAATTGCCTGTCAACCAGATTCTTAATTCTATTAAGCACAATCATGGAAAGAGCTTTACCTGGAACAGAGAATAGGCTGATACCCCTATAGTTATTACAAGAACTGCGATCACCTTTTTTGAAAATAGGGATAATAATAGCTCTGGTAAAATCCTTAGGAACCATGCCTTTATCATAAAAGATATTCAGAATTTCAGTCATCCAAGTGGAAACTAAAACATTTCCGTAGTATTTCATCTACCCCTGGGGATTTATGAAGTTTAAGTTTAGAAATAGCCAAAATAACTTCAGATTGTGTTATAGGGCCAAAATTAAAGCCACCAATGCATCTATCATCATTGCAAACAATGGGAGTAGAACTAACCACATTGTTTAGAACATCACTGAAATGCTCAGCCCACCTAGCCATGACAGAATCCTCACCTTCTATGACCTTACCTTGTTTATTATTCAATCTCTGTATACCTGTCAGTTTTCTACCATAGAAAATATTAACTATCTGGTACAGCTCTCTACTGTTCTGCTGCCTAACTGGTTCCTCAGCTTTGTCAGCCAAGCCATCAAGCCAAAGATTCTTATCAGCAGCTAACTGATCCTTTACATATTTATTAAGCTCTCTGTAATCCTTTCTATTAGGACTAGTAGGGTACTGATTAAGGACATTCCTGCAGTTCCTTCTTTCTGAATTTTTAAGTATCTCATCTTTACCTGTCCATCTGGTCTCTTGCAAGCCTAGAATATCTAGATTATAATACTGGAATTCCTGCGTGAGGACATCAAGAGAATAATCTCTATGTAATGTCCTCACGTTCCTGCAGAGAGAAAATGATTAGTAGGATTTTTAAAGAAACTAGGTTTATTGAAATAGGTAGGGCCAACAATATCAAACAGCCCCCTAATCACAGGCATGGGGCAAAGACCTGTTCTCCTCTGCTAAAAGCTGAAGTCACTGATGCTGGTAGGAACTTTAGGCACCACCTTTTCAAGTGGACTTTTTCAAGAGCCATATGGCCTGCCTGAGACACATTACTCCAGTTTAGGCTTGACGATGCCCAACTAGCTAAGTGAGGTTCAGGTACTTGTGATGGCCTCTGATTAGGATTATCCACCAGCTGATATAAGGTATCCCATGCCTCTGTTCAGTTAGGGCTGGCAACCCAGAAGCAAACAGAAAACACAGCGGCAGATTCTCCCTCAACAGAGGCCCACCAGTGCAGCAAGTCCACGATCCATAACCAAGCTCAAATCCATAAACAAGTCCAGTCTAGTAGGTATAAATGGTCAGCACCAGGACCCTGTGAAGTTGACCACTCCTCAACAGGGTTGAAAAGAAAGGAAAAAAGTGGCCGTAGATGACCAGATCAGTAGGCCATACTGAACTGGCAGCCCTCCCCTTCCGTTCCCTTCCAAAAGAGAATATATCTTTTGAAAGGTACTAACGGCCTGCACCACGAGAAGGTGGGGGCGGACATTAGGTGTTAGACCTGGCCGGTTCTGTGCATCATCACTGGGGATTGGTACAGTCTCCTTCCAGTTTATGCCTAGCTACCATTTACAGACCATGTATATAGCTTTAAGAAGTGAGTTCAAGGCCCCTTCTCATAGTATAATTCATTTTTTAATCCAACTATTTGTTCAATTACACATGTATCTAAAGATAGTCTGTGAATTTTCTATTGACTGAGTCTAATAACATTCTGTAAGCTAAATAAAAAACTGAAAATCACACAAAAATTATAATCTTACTTCAAAGATTTAAATTTTAATTACCTTATGCTTTCAAACAATATACAGTCAGCCCTCAACTTTTGCAGGTTTAACTTTCGTGGATTTGATTATTCGCAAGTTTGCCATCAATAATTAAATGGGAATTTTTTTAGTTTTGCAGTCTACTGCGGAAAATCGCAGATGCGCGTAGACTAGAAAATGTAAAGATAACTAAAAAAAGTTCAGTAAGTCATAAATGCATAAAATATATGCATTATTAATCTATTTTATCATTTACTACCATAAATATATACACAAATTTATTATAAAAAGTTAAATTTTAAAAAAATTTTCAGTGCGCTAAAAGAACTGCCAACCTGATGATCCACTTCCACTCTTCGAATAAATGCAATAATGCAGCACACTTACTGTGCTGCATTATTGTATTTATTCGAGGAATGGTTTGAATGTGTGTGTCTTTGTGTATACTGTAACTGTACAGCAAGAACTGTGTGTCAGAAGTGTTTGTATTTCATCATCATCTGTATATGGACATCGCTAGCCTAGTCATCGTGTGAAAGTCAAAGAAAATTTTAAAAGCATAAAATTATTAAAGTTTATAAAACACAATGCTGTATATAACTGTGTTTTATAAACTTTAATAATTTTAACTGATATCTAAATACTGTACATGTAGTGCATCACATACTGTACTTGTACTATATTGCCTTTCTCTCTGTATGTGTATGTGTATGTTAGCCTACACTGTTGATACTGTAATTTTAAATTTATAAAACATACTGTTGCAGTACAGTATATTGTTTTACTTTTGTGTGTGTGTTAAATATGGTCAACAGTATTAAGAATTGGGGTTTGGGGGGCCTAGAGATATTCGCGGTTTTTCCACATTCATGGTGGTCCTGTGCCCCTAACCCCTGCGAATGTTGAGGGCTGACTGTACTTTACAATAATTATGTGAATGAAAAACTTACTTTGTATTTTCAATTTTCATTATCCACTGCAAATAGTTATGCATATTTTCTAGTTGTTTAACAGCAAGCAACAATTCTACAAAATTATTTTTTATAGGATTCATTTTTTCCAAATGGCATTTAACTATATTTTGTAGTTCTTCATGCTGCTTCTTGAGAATTATGATATTCTCTATGGCATTCTCAGCATTTTTTGTGAAACTGGTTATTTCTGAAACTTCTTGTGTAGTTGGATGGAGCTGGAAAATGCAATAACAAGTAACAAGTTAACAATAATAATAACAAGTTTATATTTTTATATTTTTTTGGAGGGTATAAACATGTGGGTAAATTATTTATTGCCTATGACACTCCTCTTATCACAAGCTTTTGACACATAACTCATGATGTTCAGAACTCACATTCATGTGACAGAGTGGAACCATCATTTACACCTTTCCCCTTTTTTGGTGGGGGTTTATTTTTATAGCTTATGACACTTCCCAGTCACAAGCTTTTATTTGGTGCGTAACTCATTAAGATCAGCTACCTATTTGGGAAGTGGCTGTTTTAACAAACATATTATAAATGTATAAAAATAATAAATATATAAGAAATTAAAAGCAATGGGGGGAGTTAAGCAAATATCTAAAATAAGCAAATGTATGGTAATGATTTGTTTATTAACTCTTAAACTTTATCATAATCTTTAAACGTACAACTTTCAAGGTGTACTACAGTACCAACTTACAAAGTGTTCTACAGTACCTACTGCTCTGATTTGCATCAGGCATAACGATTTTTTTTTTAATTTTTCACTTAATTGAGATTTTTACCAACACAAAGGGAACAGATGAACAGGGTGGCACTTTAGAAGGGATAGAATTCACAGCTGCAAACGAAAGTCCACACACACACACATTACACTAAATTGCCATTTTTCACATCCAGGAAATCCCATTCTGATAAACAACACTCCAACTCCTTGAAACTAACACCCTATGGACAGAACAACAAGCAGAACCCCAATTTATTCCTGTACAGTGTAAGGTCAGACATGAATTGTTTGGTGGTGCAAATGAATGCAGACAGCTAAAATGCAACTTCACATAGAAAGTCATATCCAGGAAATCGTACCCATAGCCAACTGCAGACTTAGAACTGAATGCCGTCGTCCACTGTTTATACTCGCCAACGAGAAATCTTCTCCCAGGTGGCAATGCAAACATCTAGCAAAGAGACAGACTCCCTGGGTGGAATTTATGACTTAAGTTTGTCTGCAGATGCTACAGATGGTTGCTTACACATAGCACCTATTTGTGGAAACAAGGGGGGAAGGAACATGGGAAGTAGCTAGCGAGATAGAGGAGGACTTCAGTTAGATTCAAGATTCTGGACAGAGCAGAGAGTAGCATTTATAATCGGAATGAATGAAGCACAGGGTGGCTAGAGCTGTGGTCTGCTCCAGGCAGATTGACTGTAGTGAATGAGGTAAATTTGAGATTGCTTAAATCGAATTTAACATTAACTTAATGCATCAAGGCAAGGGCATCTCTGCCAATTGGTGTTTTTGTGAACTGTGTTAAACTGAGTTTGTGATTCCTCATCATTGATTGTCCTGGAGTGAACTCTCATTTATGGATAATGCAGCCGCTTCCCTTCCACAACAAATTGCCCAACTGCCTAGGTGATGGTCAACTTAAGAGTCTGTCCCCCTATCAGCTCCACATCGACATAGATGTCCCTTCTTCAGCAAAAGAACACAAGGAAATGATCCCCACCTGAAGCTGGAGTGACGACCTTGCCGTAACCCAATGCAGCTGTCAGATGAACTATAAGGAGGACATATAAATATGGTACGCTTACCCTTCCTTTGATTTAAAGGTTGCCATCCTTAATTTTACATTTAAGATTTAAATTTGAAGGGGTTCCATAGTTCATTTGGTTCTTTAAATTCCAAGTTAAGATAAATGATTTATTATTGGAAGATTAAGTGTTTCTGCCTGTACAATTAGATTGTTTTTCTCATTAAATGTTATTACTGTTGTTTCGTAAACCTGAGTTGTGTTTGTCATTGGAATTCATCATAAAATATCTTCCCCTAAGGAGGCAGCCTGAGATTATAGCGGCCTTCATTATCTAATTAAGGGAATAATCCATAATTGGGCAAAGCTGGAAACACAATGCAACACAAACATACATTTATGTTTTTATACTTCTCCATACAATTAGAAAAGTGCTTGCAACCACGAGGTGCACACAACACCTACTATAATGCAACCACATTACATCTTATTCAGAGCAACATTAAAAAAGAAGAGAGTAAATCCCATGAATGTTTCAAGAATGATGATGACAGAATTGCACTAAAAGAATTTCTTTGAGTTTAAATTTCAATCACACAGTTCAATAATGGCTACTGGGCAAGACAAAAATGAATGAATGCAAATGTTGACTGATCATTAAATTATTTAAAATGTTTTGCATGAAAATAAAGATAACATGGAGTCAGATGATGAATAAAAAAATGTAACAGACGAAGAAAAATTTGTGAATTACAAAGATGCCATCTTTAGTTTTACCACTTACTTAAAGGGGGCAGAAGAAAATGAAATACCTACTCATCAAATTTTTACTTTGTCAGTTGCTGAGCAAACATAAGAATCTTATAAAAGGAACAAAACAAAAGATTGATGACTATCAAAATGTAATCAAATACATATACGAATGCATATCAAATACAAATTTCCAAATGCACTTAAAATTCTTTTAAACAAATGCACTTACTAAAAGAAATAAAATTTTCATTTGAAATCCAGTAATCCAAATATGTTATTCTGAAGACACGCATCAATTAATTAGTTCAAATTATCAAGGCCATATTGTATATGTGTAACATAATAAGCTCACTGGACAAAAAATTAGTCACTTCTGGCTGAATGTCACCTAATAGCACGTAATGCGACCAAAGAACAGCCAAGTCTGGCATGGATGCCACCAGTGTGCAGATGTAGTGCACATCAATATTCATCCACTCTTCCAGCAGCAAATGCTGCAGTTCAGCCAGATTGCTGGGACAGCACTTCACTCATTGCTCCAAATAGTCCCACAAGTTTTCTGGGATTCAAATCTGGGGATATGGCAGGCCAGTCAAGATGTTGAAAGGCTTCAGAATGCTCATGTCACGTGCACTTTGAGCCCTGTGCATGCGATAATTGTCTTGGAAGACTGGGGTATCCTTCTGATGTTCACTGTGGAGATGCTGCACAAAAGGCAATGTGGTCATCCAGTAGCTCCATATAAACCCTTCTGGTTAAAGTGTGACGTCACCGCAACCAAAGGACCCATTTCTTCGTATGTGAAATACCCCCAGAATATCACAAAGCCTCCTCCAGCTAGAACAGACCTTGTACACAGTCCACATGGAAGGCTTCATGCGGCTTACAATGTACCTGTCGCCTTGCATCATATGAGTACAAGCTAAAAAGTGACTCCTCCGACCAAATCACACACTTCCAAGAGTCGACAGTCCAGTCTTTGTGATGTCGTGCCCACAGTAGCCATGCAGCCTTGTGCAGAGCTGTTAACATGGATCTCTTCTGTGGTTTTCTGCTCCAGATATCCATGACATGCAGTTCCCTTCAGAGTGTTCGTTTGAAAACAGCTTGTTGTAGGCCTGCATTGACTGACTGGAGCAATTCCTCCCTTGTTGCAAAGTGGTTAGCCCTAACAGTGCGTGATACAGCAAAGCGGACCCTATTGGTGAGCACAGTCTTTCTGCCGCAGTGCTGGCGATAATTAGCAATGGACTGCAATGTATGCCACTGCTGAAAGACCCTTTGCACAGTACGTTTCAACACACCTGCAAAGGCAGCAACTTGTACACTATGCTCTTTGGCTCAGCCAAACGCAATAACACCTTTTTGCCACTCATTCACATCTTTGGCGTGACCCACGTTTCACAGAGCAACTAACACATACGTGTCACACAACCACTTCTTGTCACTGTATGAACCCTGTAGCGCACAGCACAGCTATTTGTATGGCGTGTTTATTACTGGTTTGCCCTCTGTTGCTGTCTAATGGACTTAACCCTCTTACGGTGGGAGATGTCTAATTTTTTTGTCTGGTGCACTTAGTTACTGCTTATACTAGTCCAGAGGTAATCAAACCAAAGCAAAAAGACAATATGTGAAAAATACAAGATGTAGGAAGGAATGAAACTTACAATTATATTTATTTGTAGTAATTAGGTAAGTGCAAAAAAATCTACTCATCCGCCTCCCAGACTTGAACTCAGGATCTCCTGGTTTCTCGAACTGGAACCAAGAGATCCCAACTTCCAGTCCGGGAGTGTTCAAGTCCTGTATATCGCTGAAATTTTTTCTGCAAAATATTTATTGATTTATCAACATCAAAAAGTCAACAGGTGTGATTGTCATCTATGTTTAAATGAGTGAACTTTTTCACACTTACGTTATTAATACAAAATGTATTTCTTTTCTCTTTTTTTTTTCTTCAAAAATTATGAACACATAAAAATATAGCTGTTATTTTCCAATGCTTTCCATCACCAGTGGTGCAGCTGTGATGGGTTCAATTATTTATTTTAGCTTTTTTCACACAATGCTTCTAGGCCACAAAGACTTCAAGGGCTCAGAGAAGGATGAGTGAAGGGGATCCACTAAACAGCTGTTAGGAGACAGATGGAAGCCTCTTGTCAAGGCCATTCACATTCATGTTCTTTACACACACAGGGAACAGTTCTTCTACACAGTGGATCACAGCTTAAAGTATCATCTTGTCCATTTTCTACCCAACAAAACAAACTATCTGGTACAACTCTCTGCTGTTGTGCTGTCTAAGTGCTTCCTCGGCTTTGTCAGCCAAGCCATCAAGTCAAAGATTCTTATCAGCCTTTACGTGTTACTAAGCTCTCTGTAATGCTTTCTATTAGGACTAGTAGGGTATTGATTAAGGACATTCCTGCAGGTATTTCTTTCTGAAATACGCTCAAGTGCCTTATCACTCAAACAATTCTGCCTCCTCTGCTCCTTTTTCCCTAAAAGAGTACTGTTAATTTCCAAAATAGCATGTTTAAAATGATCCCATTCTTCCTCAACTTCAGTAGTAAGCAAACTATGACTGTCATAATGACTAAGTAACTTATCATGGTAAGGGTCTTTCTGAGCTTCAGAATTAATGGTAAATTTTTTAACCTTAGCACAACATTTCTTAAGTTTAGACACTTTTAACAAGGTGGTGAATAGATCCAATTTCAGCTCCCCTATATGACCTAGTATTCCTAAGAGAACTAGCCCATTTGCTATTAATTAATATATAATCAATCATATTTTTATGCAGTCCATCAGGTGAAACCCATGTGTACTTATGTATGTCACGGTGTTTGTAATAAGTGTTAGTTATTCTGAAACCATTGAGTTTACTTACCTGTAGGAGACATTGCTCATTGCCATTGCAGCTACCAATACCAAAAGGGCCTATTACTCCTCCCCACAGGTCAGAGTCAGTACCAACTTTGGCATTGAAGTCACCTAGAACAAAGATAATATCTCCTTTCTTGACAGAATTCAACATATCCTGAAGTTGTCCATAAAACTTATCCTTCTGATTCTCATCATTATCCTCAGTGGGAGCATAACAACAGATAATATTCAAGTCTTTAATGTTTGTCTGAAATTTTGCTGTAAGAAACCTTTCATTAATGCACTCATATCCTAGAAGAGTATTACTAGCATGTCTGCTGAGAAGCAGACATATGCTTGGGAGATGCTTTTTTTTTCCCCTCCCTGAAAAGAGAAATTTAAGATTATTTTTAAGAATCTGACCTTTATCTGTCCATCTGATCTCTTGCAAGCCAAGAATACCTAAATTACAATGGTGGAATTCATGTGTAAGGACATCAAAAGAATAAGCTCTGTGCAGAGTCCTCACATTCTAACTGCCTGTGGAAAGAAAATGGTTAGTGGGATGTCTAATGAAACTATGTTTATTGAGAGAGGAAATGCTGACAATATCAAACAACCCACTAATCGCAGGCAAAGACCTGTTTCCCAACTACTAAAGGCTGAAGCCATCTACACTAGAAAACTTCCTCCGATGTAGAATTTGATGATGTTCATAGAAGCAAGAGTTCAGGTGCCGGCAATGACCTCTGCTCAGGATTATCCACCAGCTAATAAAACTTATCTTGTGAATCTATTCACTTGAGGCTATCAACCCACAAACCAAAACCACACAGGACACATCCTGTGATTCTTTACTACTGAACAGTGGGAGATTTTCCCTCCACAGAAGCCCATCAGTGCAGCATATTCAGGATCCATAATCAAGCTCAGAGCCTTATTCCAGTCCATTCTGGTAAGTTTATATGGTCAGCACCAGGACTCTGTGTGTCTATTAGTTTTTTTTAATTTACATTTGCATTGCCAAATGCTTTTTTTTTTTCACTACATGAATCTAAGAAAGCCCTACTAAAATAAAACTTACCTTTTTTGTCAAATATTTTATTTTCCAAAAATCCAAAATTAAATACTGAGTAATTTGGTATAAAGCATGCCAAATTACTCAGTAAGTAATTTGGCATGCTTAATCTCCTTTCATTAGTTATTGGGCAAAAAATATTAAATTTCATGTTTTCTTTGGCTGGGCATAGATAAAAATTAAAAACTTTAAAAAATACCCATCTTCCTATATAGGCCCTAAAATGTATAAAATAAACCTAAAGCATATTGATGGTTCAATCAATTACTGAGTTCATATTCACTTCAAAGGAAGATAAAGCACAGACTTACCTACTCAACAAGATTGCCAGTGCTCTATCTCCCTTTAAAGTGAATGCGAACTTAGTGAGTATACTTTAAGATCGACATACTTTTAATTTTTTACTTTTTAGGTTATTGTTATTGTAGCAATTCTAGATAGATAGAATTCTAGTAGCAATTCTAAAAATCTAAATAGATTTTTCTTAATTTTTTAAATATATTTTTTTTCCTTTGTCACTAAAAACATCTACCTTCAAAAATTTTCATTTGATACACGACTCATAAACATTGACCATATTTTTCCTCCCTTTGAAGTCATGTTTGAAGTAGCCCATGGCACTGGAGACATCACAAGCTTTAATTTGAAATATGATTTGTTAAAGTCTTACCCTGTGAAAATCTGCCCTCTCCCTTTATCAGAGGGGGGAGAATAGTGGTCATCATGTGAAGAGTGAAAATTCACATTAAGCGGAAAAAAGACAGAGCTGGCATTAGTTTAATGGTAGAATACTTTAGCATGTTTCTGGAGAGATGCGAGTTCGAGTCCTGTATGTTGCCGAAGTTTTCCCCACAAAATATTTCTTGATTAGACATTAAAATTGATGATTGTTATTTATCATTTAAATAGCTACCTCTGTGACCATTTTGTTTTTCTACAAGAGTAGTCTGTAAAAGTAGATGCTTTTAATCTCGAAACCAGAGGTTTTCCAGAAATGGGCACTAACAAGATTATCTACTAATAAATCAGCACTTTGAAGTCAATTTAAATTTTAGAGGAAAAATTGTCTTGAGCTGGGTGGGATACGAACCCACGACCTCCTGATAACATCTTTTTGTTGTGAATTACGAGTGATTTGTTAAATTCTACATGACTGATTCACTTCTCTGTGACTTTATATTTTTTGGTGGCTTTTTATTATAAAGGGCCCAATGAAATCACATAAAATGAGAATTCATGACTATGTAATTATATATTTAATCTTATTAACAGTATATATTCCACATTGCCTTATTCATTAAGTTAGCAATAAAAATGGCAACCTTACAAACTAATGTGATGAAGAAGAATTATGATTTTTTTAATAGTATTCAAATGTACAATTATAAATTCTTGTTTCATATGAATCTGCATGTCCCATAAAAAAAAACTACCAAAAAATATAAGGTTACAGGGAGTGAACCAATTAATTGTAATATACTTTATATCACATTTGTCAAATATATCCTCCCTCGATAAAATAGCCTCTCCCAAAAATAAATTTCTTTCTGCAATGTCATAAAAGATAAACATACCATAACCATAAAAAACAATGCAAAATCTTTAAAAAATGCACCACAGATAGGCATTTAAAAAAATTCCCAAAGACTAAATCTAGTCAGATAAATCTCATCTGGTTAACAACTAATCGTGTTTATATGCCACAGCATGGTTTCAATATATCGGTGTGCCTTGACCAACTCACAGCTCCATAGACTTAACATTAGGGTTGGGTTGTTTTAGCTGTGAGCAGCACTTTTTTACATATGATGGCTGAATGGCCATGTCCCAAGGACCCTGAAGGGTCAGAGACACACTGGGCAGCTGTTGGGAGACAAATGATAGTCTCCTGTCAGGACTATCCAGTTTGTTCTTTAACTTGTACAGGGTATGGCTCTCCTGCACATGATGCCATGACTTAATGTCCCATCCAATGGACAGCAGCCTTTCCAAGCCCATTGGTGTCCCCTACTGACTGTGGGCAGGAGATGCATTTTTGCAGAGATAAATCTCAATGGTGGCTCAGCTGGGACTCACACCTGAGAACTGTGGATTGCAAGCTTGGTGTGCTATTGACTGAGCCCCCCCCCCCCCCCCCCCACCTCCATCACCCCTACTTAACATTAGGTAGAAGTAATATGAATTCCAAGTTCCATGATAAAGAATTCATTACAAAATGCATTTTAATTCCATAAATAGCTTTTGCATTTCTACGTTTACCTATTAAAAACAGAGCTATTTAAAGCTTTTCCTATTTCCTGAAGCCCTTTAATGAAGTAGCTATACTAAATTATTACCATACTTTTCTAATAAGTTTTCATGAATATATGTTTTTCAGTACTTTGCATTTCTCACAACATACAAAAACATGTCTGTTATTCTATGTTGTGAAATACATAATGAAAAAATAGGAAGGGCTAAAGCATTTTAATGTTTTCTAGTGATTCAATTAATGGAAATATTATTGACAAAACAAAGAGTGAATACCACTAATAGAGTATTGCCACCATATTACATTTTTGAATTCTCTGCAATCCAGAGCTCTTATGACCACAAACATCAGCCATTGTAATTCACAGATAAAGGAGAAGACAGATAGGTAACTAATTCAAATTGTAGTGCAGTGCCACCTAAAGACCCAAATTACTTGTTTTTCTCAACTCTCATCTTGTTCAGACTGCCATTAGTCTGTCTCATTTCATGGCTTTCAACAGGAGATGGAAAGGTGTGTTAAGATGAAGTATCAGGAAAGGAAAATAAAGTTTTAATCTAGTTACTTGATGAATCTATAAAAATGAATAGGATAATCATCATACTATACTAGGAAAAAGACTGAAAAGGCACTGTGTTGAGTATAAATGGTATTGAAATAGAACAAAATAATCTTGCCAGATTAATTTGTCTACTTTCTATACACTCATATAATTTGTCTTATTATAATATGAAAACAAACTGAATGTAACAATGTATTCAAAATTTGGTTTACATTAAAATACTAATACCATATTTTAAAAAAATTATTCACAAATAAATCTTGACATCACACAATATCTATTGACTCATGATACAGGTCTTCAGTTCAAAACCAACTGTGATGGCAGCTTTTTTTCCCATGGTGGCCCTTTGGAGTTTCTTGGCTGGGTCTCTTTCAGAGAGGCACTGCAATCACTTTATTATAACCATGGGGGTTTATGGGAGTTACCAATCCGTACTTTCCCTTATCTGTATTAGTTAACATTTAGTGACAGACTGATAATATGAAATAAATCATAGGGCCAGTGTAGTGTTTACAGTCCTCAGCCGATAGATGGCATTGCTCAAGTGGCGTGTGACGTCGAAGTGTAAAGTATGATGTCGATTTGTAAAGTATGACGTAAAAACGTAACTGTTGGTTGTTGGTGGCCTATGGCTCTTTGATTTATTTCTTTTGGGTGGGTAATGTAGAGTCACGTGTTATGTGTGTGATTTGACGAGAGTGTGAAGTTACGTTTGGTTTTTTTCGCCATTTTTGCTTGATGACTTCTTTGGATAACACCTATATGGTTAGAGGTAAGTTTGTGTGTATTATATATTTAAAATGGGCGGTTCAGTGATAGGTAGGATACGAATAATTAATATGTTTTAGCTTTTTTTTTTTTTCAAAATTGGTTAGGATATGGTTTATAATTAGTTATTAAAGATATTTTGGGGCCCGTGTAGTGGGGGAGGGGCCCGTGTAGTGGGGGAGTATGCTTGAAGGAAAGAATGAAGTTTTCGCATGTGGGATTGAAAATGGCGATAGTGAAGAACACATGTATTTCGTTAGAATAGTTTGGGGTGAATTGAATGTTTTTTAGTAGTTACGTGTAGTATGGTAATTATTAATGTATTATAGTGATTTATTAATTTTGTTGTATATTTAGGAGTCTTTTAAATTTAGTTATACAATTTATCGTTAATATGTGGAAGCGTCTGGCGACTTTTTGATGTAGTAATTCTGGGTATTGTAGAATTGTCAGTGTGTGAAAAAACGGCAGTTTTTGATGGAGTCGGGAAAGAATGAAAAATTTAGAGGTGGGGTGAGAGTGGCGGAGTCAGTAGCGCGCCAGGCTTGTAATCTGTAGTTCCAAGGTTCGAGTCCGAGCTATGTCAGCGTTTAGATTTATCTCAGCAAATTTTCAAACTCGGCTCATAGTAGGGGACACCGATGGGCTGGAAAGGCCACCGTCCGTCAATTAGGATGTTAAGCCGTGGCCCTGTGTGTGGGAGAGTTACTCTGTGTACGTTAAAGACCATGCTGGATGGCCTTGACAGGAAGTTACTGTCTCCCAACAGCTGTTCTAGTGGGTCCCGTACCTTCGGGGTTCATGTGATCTCGCCATTTAGCCCATGGTGTGGGGAAAAAGTGGGGGCTCAGAGGTAAAATGACAATGTAATTTAGGGGAGGGTTACTTGAGATGTAAGATGTTTTTTTTTTGTCAGATTTTTGTTTTGGGGCTTTTTTTTATAATTCAGTCGGCGGTGCACTGTTTCCGATTTTCATGTTTTTTGGTTTGTGTTTTCTTGGAGGACATTATTTAGTTTTGGGGCTTTTTTATAATTCGATCGGCGGTGCACTGTTTCCGATTTTCATGTTTTTTGGTTTGTGTTTTCTTGGAGGACATTATTTAGTTTTGGGGCTTTTTTATAATTCGATCGGCGGTGCACTGTTTCCGATTTTCATGTTTTTTGGTTTGTGTTTTCTTGGAGGACATTATTTAGTTTTGGGGCTTTTTTATAATTCGGTCGGCGGTGCACTGTTTCCGATTTTCATGTTTTTTGGTTTGTGTTGTCTTGGAGGACATTATTTAGTTTTGGGGCTTTTATGAAAAATTGTTTTATTTTTTGTTGGATTTGGCACTTTTATGACCTTTCATTATGTAATTAACGGTTACGAAGTTTTTTTGCGGTAATTTAATATTTTTTTACGTTTGTTTGGGTTTGTTACTATGGTTACGGTGCGTTGCGTTTGACGTAAACTCGGGTTTTTCGTTACTATTGGTAACGTTACTATGGTAACAAAAAAACAATCTTTTTTCTAGAAACCCCTGTTTGGGTTAGGGTCTCGGGAGTTGTGGGAATCAACTAAAAGGGCCGTTTTGTTACGTTGCGTCAAAAACAAAATGGCGGCTGAGGACCATGAACTGTACTACTGCCCCAAAAACTGATCTATTTCCAAAAAACACAAAACCAATTTTACCTTTTACAGTACTGGTGCAAGATATCAAAAGCGCAAATTAAATAACACTGATATAATTTTTACGCGTTCGGCTATAAATATTGGCTATAACTAACGGATATAAAATTGGTGGTCTTCATTTAGTATCTTGTGCTTTCTACAAGTACCTTAATTTCCAGTTCTTTTTTAGATGAAACGATCTTTTCAGTAATGTCTGTCGCATTTTTCAGCCTAGAAAGGTCACTGCCAAATTCTGAATTTAAAAAATTTACTACAGCTTTTCTGACATCATCGCTGGGCGCTTCCATATTGACATTTGCAATATTGCGATTTCGCAGAAAAAACTTTAATGATCATTGAACCAAAGAATGTATAAGGAAAAGAAGTTCAGCTTTGACAAAGCGTAAGTGGCGACCTCAAGTGGTGTTTCGATTCGTATCGTGCATTGTTTCAGCTGGGAGGCAAACAATAAGGGGCAAAAGAATTATGCATCAAAAAATTTATATTTTAAAAAAAGAAAAAAAGTAACTGCACTTTGTATTTGAAAAAAATAATATCACGATTTTAATAAAGGTTTATTTTCTCCATTGGAATTATTTTTCGTTGAACTAACAATTATAAATTGAACGGATAGAGAAGATTTGAAATTAGCCTGAAGTTAATTTATAGAATAAATTATTACAATTAGAAGCTTTCTTGGTTGCATAGAAACAGGAAACAGAATTGATATTAATATACTCTGCAAGATATCAATGGGAAATTATTACATAGGAAAAGCGAAGAGAATGGAAGTTGACAGTAATATGTAATTACAAAAGTGTTCGTCCCCTGTAATGTTCGTTTCACCTCTACACCAAATGCACGATACTCGATTTTACATTAATCTCTATGGAAGCCTAACTTCTTCTCCCTCTACATTCTTTGATTGAACGGAAAGGTTTGATTCAACGAAAGAACTTTTAGAAATTTTTAGACTAAAATGATTTAAATTTTAATTAGATACAGAAATACTTTTAGAAACTACTGACAAACTGTGAATTAAATATGAATAAACTTTATTGTTTTAAAATTCTTTTTCATTATAAAGTTTTTAACGCTTCAAACCAGGGATTTGGAGTCAGGTATTGGACAGGTACTGGATTGGAGCAGTGCTTCAGCTCTTGCTTTGAGCACAAATTAACTCCAAAAGTCGTGCGGTTGAAGAGTGGTTAACTCACTTGGCTGCTACCTCGATGTCGGTCACTATATCTATTATGTTGGCTACAGTAACCTGGGGAAAAGAATATGTAAGGCGAAGAATAAACGGCTTTTTGTATCTGGAGTTGGTAGCTACTACTGCCACTCAGCTCCAGATACACGTTCTGCTGTGAAATGTGCTTTACCGGGCAATGCAGCAAACCGGTTGTTGGTAATCAAGGATTGAATTAGCTCTGCACATGCGCAATCTTTGGCTTTCCAGCACGTTGCTTCTGAACAACAATACATGATTATATCAAACTTCAGGTGTAGGGAACCCCTCATTCGAGCCTACTTTCATCATGATCTTACAATACCTTGAACCTTGGTACGTTAACTCTGGTGTAGGGAGCCCCTCATTGGAGTTAATTTCATGATCTTACAGCACTTTCAACTATGTATATGTTGAATGTTTTATTTTCCTCCAGCACTTTTATGTGATATATTTGCTATTTTAAAAAAAACTTAATTTGGAACAATATAAATGTAGTTTTCCAAATGCAATCTTTCTTACCGATACACATGGTTTACCTCACGGAGGTTAGCAGTTATGGCAGAAGATGACTTGTAACGTGTCAAGCAGTACTTGTTGCTATTCCCTCTGTATTGGAGGGTTAATTTCAAAAGTTGAAAATCTAACATTAATAAGTTACTGATGCTTAGAGATTCATTACTAGGTTTTCATAATCAGCGATTATGTGCATGATTTACTCTCTCATCATTTCTTTATAATTACAAAATTTGAAAGAGAGATTTGATGTTTTCCAAACATTGCAAATAAAGTTTATACCCATTGGGATAATCTGTTTTAGCCAACTTCTCATGCTATAACCTCAGTTGAAATGAATATATGATATTAAATAAATATTCTTTCCTTTTTTTTTATTTTAATTTCCTTCATTGCATATATAAACAACTACGAAAAAAACTTGGTGACGTTAAAACTAAAAAGGAGAAAAATATACGTAGACATTTTACAGTTGTATTGGGTTGTTTTACCTCTGAGCGGCACTTTTTTGCAGACAATGGGCTAAATGGCCAGATCACAAGGACCCCAAAGGTTCAGAGAAGGTTGGGAGGAGGGGACCCACTGGAACACCTGTTGGGAGACAGATGGTAGCCTCCCGTCAAGGCCATCCAGCGTGTTCTTTAACATGCACAGGGTATGGCTCAGCTGCACACAGAGCCACGGCTTAACGTCCCATCCGACGGACGGCGGTTTTTCCAAGCCCATCGGTGTCCCCTACTGACCGTGGGCGGGGAGTTTTGCGGAGATAAATCTGAATGCTGACCCAGCTGGAACTCGAACCTGGGAACTGCAGATTACGAGCCTGACACGCTACTGACTGAGCCACCCCCACCCCACTTTATGCAATGTTCATCTTGTTATATGGAATTAAAATTGACTAACAAAATATTAAAAATATTCGGAAAGGATTGTATGAGACAACAAGAAGTGACGATGAACAATGATTAGAAACTGTGCCCTAAGTTTTATTTGCACCCCAGCATAATAGCCATAGCCCCCATTAAGTTATATAGGTAACTGTATTGACTGCTTTATGGAGCTTGAGTGAGATTACAGAATAAGGAATGTGTGACTTGGAATCAGTCTGTAGCCAACACCGAAGACAGAGGGAACCTTGAATGAAGCTAGCTGATCTTGGTCCGAAGCACAAATCTATAAGCTCAACAGCAGCGTCTCAGAGTGGCACAGTGCTCCAGATTCCCCAACTAATTTTATAACAACCTTAGGAACATTATTAGTTTTTTAACCCAACTACTTTTATAACAACAATTTATAACAACCCTATAAACATTTTAATAACAAGAAATTAAAATGTTTATAGGGGGAAGGAGGACATGAACAGAGGTAGAAGGCTTGGTCGAAAATAAAAGTCACTATTATAAAGATGTTTAGAAAAAAAAGTGTGAAGGTCGAAACATAAAATTTGAACTCTATGGTTAATGAGCCGTCCCGTGGCCGAGTGGTTAGCACGCTTGGCTACTGATCTACGGGACCTGGGTTCGAGCCCCGGATAAGGCATGGCTGTTTGTGTTGTTTTTCTGCTGAGGTCCTGCCATCCTCTCAGATCTTCTACTATGGCATATAAACTGACAGGCTCCTGTCAGACCTGTGGCAAGCAGCTGCTTGAGGGGGTATTTATTTTTTTATTATATGGTTAATGACCTATCCTCCTTCTATTCCAAAGTCCTCTCAAATCATCCATGAGTAATTTCCACTCAAAGTCATTCTCAGTAAAAGAAGAGGCCATTCTTAGAAATCAGCATACTCTTAAAAAATAAAGAGAACCGCTCAGCGCCTAAAGAGAACTACGTTGAGGGCTTGTAGGCAAATGTCATTGTTAAACGTCCCGTGACTGAGAGCCCTTTCCTATTGCTACTGATATCTGTCTCTCACACCTACCTATTCTTCAGCACTAATTACGACAAGGGTAGCTTCCAGTGAAATTTTTAGGGAATGACTGCTTTCAGTGGTCCCATATGTTTTTGCTTCAGTTTCACTCCTTAAGTGCCTCAGACACACCCGAATTCCCTCTAATGACTTGACCACTGCGCAAAACAGTGAGGCTTAAGGTGATGAATATCATAACAACGGCAAAAGAAAAGTACTATATGTTTTAATAGCAGCAATTTTTTTTATCATATATCAGTAATCGGAAATTTAGTTTTAATACTTAAATGCAATAAAAGTATTAACTTTATGAATAAGTAAATGAGGTCTTTTGAGGACTACCCCTTTCGATGTGGCCCCTGGCTATCGTCACGGCCATGATTTAGGGCCGGATTTCTAGTAAGTTTATTTTATAGATTTATAGTTGTTTTTGATATTTTTAAGTGAATATAGGTTTTTGTCGCCTCTAGCTATCGCACCATTTTTTGACATCTCAAGCAATCTTATCATTTTTGTGGCTCATCAAAAATTTCTGCTTTCATATTTAAAATAAAATGCCAACTAAATATTTAGTGACAAGGTTTTAAAATTACTAGGTTGATAAAGCACCATAAGCAAGCCAATAATAAGCAAGCCATAAAGCACCATAAGCAATTTCGTAATATTTCCTTTTTTATGGCTCTGAGTAAACTTTTTTGCTTTCATATTTAAAATAAAATACCAGTTACTGTATTTTCGCACATATTGTAAGAGATAAACTCTAGGAATGTTTGCTGATAACTAAATGTAAATGTGTAACCTTCAAAAGAATATTACAAATAACGCTTCTCGTGAGCATCGATTTTGGACTTCAGAGTCAGTGCTTATATTTGCGGAAGTTTAGTCGCTGGTTTCGTGTTGCCCTCCTTGGCTCATATCAAGTAACAAATCAGAGCGGTATCACTTCGGTAAAGGTGTAGTGATGTGGCAACAACTAAACAGAATTTTTTGGTCACGTGATAAATGTGTCAGTATGGTGTAACTTTAATTTTTGTTACGTGTTTTCTTATATTATAACGTAAGTAAAATTTTAAATCATCTTTTAATGAAATTCACATGTAACAGAGGGAGTGATTTATCGTATTTTTTACATTAGTGGTTTATAAGTGTTATGTGACAGTGATGTTACTATTTTTTCCTACTATCGGTGTTTCCAAATGTTAAAGAATGACATTTAAGGGCATTAAGTAGTGCAGGCTTAGATATTTATTATCAAAGATATTGTGCTAAATAAGTAAAAATTAATTTTAGAATATCGTGCACTTTATTAAAACTGATATTTATGAAATGTTTTATATTTTATAAAAGCCGTTTAATATTTTTAAGTTTCGATTTTGCGTTTTATAAAATTGCGGGCAATTTTATTTTCATTTCAACTGAAAGTTTAGAAATTCTGTTAATCGTGTAATATATCTAGATGAACAGACTTATAACAATTAGTGTGATTTCAGTTAAAGATTTTTATTAATGTTGTAATTTTAATAGATTTATGATATTTTTCTTGTGTGTCACGAGACTCCAGCATGTTTGTGTTAGAAGAAATCTAGTGTGTAATATGCAGTGCTAAAAAATTAGTTCTCTTAGCCAAGTTACAGATGATGTGTTAAGTATTGATCTTTCTGCAATGAAAATCAATGAACATTTGCTGCACATTGGTACAATTTACTAGGTAAAATTCATGAGTGAAATAGTTCTGAAATTTTAATAAATATCTATTGAAATATTCTGTTATTCCTAACACCAATGTATTAAACATTCTTTAAAGTTGATATTTTATGGTGATATATTCACTCTCATAGAATATTTTTTACTTTATTGATCTCTGTAATTGCAGACAGCCCAAGTTTTGCAGACACCACACTGGGCAATTTTGGTGATTTTCTGAAAACATAAAGAGATTATGAGCTATTTTTTTTATTCCACACCTTGCTGATTCACTCACTCTGTAACATTGTATTTTTAGTGCTTTTTTTTCACATGCAGCCAGTAAATTTAACATGAA
This sequence comes from Ryuthela nishihirai, assembly GCA_038380435.1. Classification (NCBI taxonomy): domain Eukaryota; kingdom Metazoa; phylum Arthropoda; class Arachnida; order Araneae; family Heptathelidae; genus Ryuthela; species Ryuthela nishihirai. The sequence continues at coordinate 4,629 of JAWZYU010000940.1, read as the reverse complement.
ACAATAATTTGTAATTTTGTGTTTGAATATTTATCATAAAATAATTATAATAGTTATTCTGTTTGCATGCGTTGGCTAATAATGGTTATCATTTTTATCACTCACTATTTTTTGAACAAATGGGTGCATGTAATATGCACCACATGTGTTAATAAGCTTATATTAAAATATACGAATCTTTTGGCTGCATTATGAAAAACACTAAAAATACAAAGTCACAGAGAGAGGTAATCAAGTGTGGAATCAAATATCACTTAGAATCTTGTCACCACATTTTTGGAATATTGCCAAACTCTATAAATGGGTTGTCTGTAGAGCTTTAGCCTTCAGATCAACTGATAGTTTGTATTATCATTTAATATTAGAGATGTAAATTTTTTGTAAGAAAGGGTAAAATTTGCAGAGCAGTCACACTGAAAAATTATAAAAATTTGTTCACCTTTTAAGCTTATGAATTATAGAAATTTCCCAACTCCTGTGACAAAGTAATTATAATTGGATCTATGTAAGTGCTTAAAAAGATTAAAAAATAATGTTAAATCATTAGCTTTCTTTAGATTTAACTTGCACTTTACATATCGATCAGTAATGAGGAATTCTGATAGAGCATATTAAATATAAATAAAAATGCCCACTTTTATACCCTAGTAATCATCTTGCAGAATGCTACTATATTTAGAACTAGAAAAATAATTACTCCTGGTGAATATGGGATGCTCGTTTTCAAAGAAAATTGTTTCATTTTCCAAAAATTTCATTTAACTCTTCCAGTGTCCACATCTGTATACGTTCGGAGAATCTGAACTGAGAGGCCCAGGACTTATGCATACATTTATAATACAACAAAAAAATTTTTTAAATAAAAATTGCTGTTGTAATTTTTTATATATATAACTTATAAAAATATATAATTCAGGCTTCAAAAATAATATTTTGTTTTTTAATTTGATGCATATTTTATTAAACTACAATATAAATAATTTTATAAAGCCATCTGATTGCCATTTCTTAGAAGCACCAAATGGTATTGCCGATTTGCTTGTTAACGTTCCTATTTGCTGAAGCAACCTTCTGATTTAAGCTCAAAGTTTGATTTGAACTATTATCAACAAATTTTTCATTAAATTTTTGAAAATCTCCTGAAAATAATAATAATAAATACAAGATATTTTAAAGAAAAATTGAACAATATATCTGAAAAGTAAAAAAAAAATTAATAAAATGTTTTAAAGCATTTAAAGTTTAACTGAAGCACTGAATTGAGAATGTGTCATTCTAGTATAAAACTGCATAACTGCTATTCACAGTTTCATAATCTTAATTAGTTTATTTGTTTGAGATGTAATTAAAGTACTGATAAATAAAGTCCTACCTTTTAAAATTCACACTTTGAGGCTAATTGCATAATCCTCTCTGATGTTCTGAGGTTCTCCCAACATCCACAATTAGATATCATTAGCAAATTCGTTTTCAATTGTTTCAAATTAATTATTGTTTATAATCATGGTATACATTTGAGAAGTAATAAGGATAATTTTAGAAACATTAGAGTAAAGTAAATTGTCTTTAAAATTGACAGTCTTGCTAAAATATTGACAGAAAGCCAATGAGCATAGTTCTCAGATGATGCAACTTCTGGTAGTAATAGAATCAATATCTTTATGCTAAAAGTTTAAAAAGCATTACATCTCTACTGGAGTTATAAATTGGTTATCAGAATTGCAACCAATCGATAAATCTATATATCGTATGGCAGAATAAAGGCATAAACTGAAGCTTTCCTACTTGTTAATAGATTCTGAAAAAAATTCATCGCCGCCACGGCGGGAATCGAACCCGCATCTCTCCAGATTCATGCCAGAGCGCGCTACCATTGCACCACGCGTCGGACAACGAATATTTTCAGAATATGACCTTTTAAGAATTTTATTTTTTATTTCAGAATTTTACCTTTTTAATTTCCTACTTGATGCTGTTTGAACATGAATTTATGTTCACTGCAAACACAAATAGATTTATTTATAAACTTTATCATAGTTTTTTTTATGTGAAATCAGTAGGTAAAAAAAGTATATGATAAATTTAAATGTTATTTTGGATATTTGATTAAAAAGTAAAAAAAAAAAACTGCAGATTTCTATTTAGAGAATTTTTTTTTTAACCTTGTACTATGGTAATGAAGGTCACTAGAATTGGAAAGAGGAAGCCAATTAACACTGTCTCAACATGGAAAAAGTTAATGATGTAAATTAAAACATTTTGGAATATTTGAAAAATATGAATCATAATAAATGTTTTGTGGGAAAAATTTGTTGACATATGGGACACATGGGAGATTTTCTACAAAAAAGTCAACAGGTACATACACTTTGAGCAACTGTGATTGTCAACTTTGAAGTAACTCTGTGATTGTCATTTATTGTTAAACTCATTAATAATGCTAATATCATGAAGTGACTTGATTATTTATTTTCATCTTATTCAGCGCAATAAAAAAATAGCTGCCACCCGAGATCATAGATGGTGCCAAGTATAAATGTCGAAAATCACGGGAAAAGAGTGAAAAGTCATATTTATTGCAAAAAAGACAGCTGGCATAAGTTCAATGGTTAGAATATTCTGGCATGTTTCTGGAGAGATGCGGGTTCTAGTCCTATATGTTGGCGAAATTTTTTCCACAAAATATTTATTCATTTATGGACATTAAAAACTCGACAGGTAATTCTGTTATTGTCATTTATTTAAAATCAGTCCAAAGTGAATGCACAGTATTCCCTGTTAAGAAACATTAATTAATAGATTCTGAAAAAAATTCATCGCCGCCACGGCGGGAATCGAACCCGCATCTCTCCAGATTCATGCCAGAGCGCGCTAACCATTGCACCACACGTCAGACAACGAATATTTTCAGAATATGACCTTATAAATTTTCTTCTTGAGAAGTGACTGAGACAGCGCCATCTATACTCAAGGAGATGCAAAGTTTTCAGTCGTTGCATTTGATTATCAGATGCAACGACTGAAAACGTTGCATCTTCTTGAGTATAGATGGCGCTGTCTCAGTCACATCTCAAGAAGAAAATTTATAAGGTCATATTCTGAAAATATTCGTTGTCCGACGTGTGGTGCAATGGTTAGCGCTCTCTGGCATGAATCTGGAGAGATGCGGGTTAGATTCCCGCCGTGGCGGTGATGAATTTTTTTTTTTCAGAATCTATTAATTGTCATTTATTGTTTAAATCATTAATAACACTAATAGTATGAAGTGACTTCATTATTTATTTCATCGTACTCAGCACAGTCAAAAAGAAATAGTTGCCATCTGAGATAGAGATGCCACCAATTTTAGGTGCCGAAAAATCACGGGCAGAATAGAAAGTCATACTAAGTGGAAAAAAGACAAAGCTGGCATCAGTGGCAGTGGAAAAAAGACAAATTTTGGCATTAATTCAACGGTAGAATACTGTGGCATGTTTCTGGAGAGATGTGGTTTCGGGTCCCATATGTTGGTGAAATTTTTTCCATGAAACATTTGTTGATTTTTAGATGTTAAAAAGTCAACAGGTAACTGTGATTGTCATTTATTGTATTAATCATAATATTTCATTAGTAGCTATTCAACTCAAAGGTAGAGCTGCAATTTACAGCACCCAGGCAGCATTTTTTTTTAAAGACAATACAGTGATACATTGCATTTTGACAGAATGCACAATTAATGACTCTTAGTGGTATTTAATGGCAATGAGAATTTTTTATCATTTCCTGAAGAATTATAAAAAGTCTCTTAGAATTATTTCTGTAATAAAAAAAAACCATCCACTAAATATGTGATTTAAACTAATGAAAAGCATGTTTCAATACTGCATTAGAAAGAATATTCAACTTCTTAGAAAGTTCTACCAATAATAATCTAAACAATCATATTACTAGTAGTGAAGAGACCTTACAAGGAGAATATGCTGAATAAAGAATATAATGAAAAATCATTTATTCCTAAGCATAAAATTTTGTTTTTGCACACATTTCTGTGTGAGAAATGGAATTTAATGCCATCCAAGTCTACTCATTTCAATAGTGTATTACCATTAATTCATAATCAGTTAATGGATGCCTTAAATGACTATCACATCACTGAACTTTGATCATTTGAATGTGAATACTTTTTATTTCATTTGGAAAAAAATCCGAGCTAATGTTTTCTCTTCCTGTCTGTAGACATTCAACTTCGTTTTTAGAGATTTACTTTTGGGTTGGATAGGTATTGACGAAATATTGCAATCCACAGTTTTGAAATCTCCCAAAAGGCATAATTGCACCCTTAAAGGGTGGAAAAAGTTAAAAGTGGCAAAATTTTTAATGAATATTGTAAACAATGTAATTTGTTAGAAATTTGAAATGTGAATGTCGCATAGTTTGCATTCACAACAATTAATTGCCCCCTTACCTCCAAGGGGGATAAAAATAAATAAATAAATGCCCCCTCAAGCAGCTGCTTGCCACAGAGGTCTGACAGGAGCCTGTCAGTTTATATGCCACAGTAGAAGATCTGAGAGGATGGCAGGACCTCAGCAGAAAACAACACGAACATCCATGCCTTACCCGGGGCTCGAACCCAGGTCCCGTAGATCA